>WBMW01001215.1:798078-1070218 GCA_013396635.1 Penelope pileata | reverse complement strand
AAAAAAAAAAAAAGCTATTGTGCTTGGAATATGCGCCCAGGCTTTTCCCCAGCTTTCAAAAAACATCTTTTTCTTTCCATTTCCTATTCAATACTTCTCAATCTCTTTCTCTCTCACCCACCCAAATGTAGACTAGTTAGTCACCAAAAATGATTTACTTGAAGCTAGCTGATATCTTACAGTATTTTTGAAATTCCCATAAGAAAAATTTGTCATTTCATTTATTGATGGATGAATGAGCTTGCAATAAATTTGTAATTATGGAGATTCTGTTTTTTTATTTGTCATGGTGTAAGAAATTGGAACTATGGTCGTCTTTTTTCATGATGCATTGAACATGAAGCCCCTTCTTCCTCCATAAACTCACCTCCAATAAAATCATAAGCAAATGTTTTAAAAACATGTTTTTGCTTAGCATTCCAAAACGTGCTTCATGTTTAAATTTTAGGCTATAGTGCATTAGAAAATAAAGAAAAAAAAAAAAGGAATACAGTATATATATATACAGTATATGTAGTACTATATACAGTAGTCTATACTTCCATTTAACATACTGAATTTTAAAGGCATTGTGGTGTTAATACAGGGTAGCAAGCCAGAGGTCTTATGCAGCTTGCACAAAAATCAGATGAAATTGTGGTATCTGTTTCAGTAAGAGGCTTCAACGAGAAGTTTGAAAAACTGAAAGTCTCAATTTCTTTTATGAGAGAAATGCTCAATAGACAAGACGTCCAAAAGGAGCGTTTTCAACTCGTCTGCTGTCTCAGCTAAAAAAGAAAAGATTTTTGATTTAAACCCAAACAAACCTTCAAATACTACAGAACAATCCACATTAAATATTTGACAATGTTTTCCTTAAGATCTACAGGAAAAAGTTTCTTAGGATTGCTTCTGACCACTCTGTTACTAATTGTGTTGCTCTCAGGAGATGGATATTGCATCTTATAATAATTTGATGCTATGAAGTCTCAGAATGTACACCTGTGTGACATTAATGTTTTAATTCTTATAATCATATTTAGTTAACTATTATAATAAATTCTGTTAATTTTGTTATCATGCAAGAGGAAAAAGTACATTACTAATGGCGGCATACTGTGGCCTGACATAAGGAACTTTCCGGTCTTCCTAATGTGTGTGCTTTCAAATTACCTGATTTGAGGGGGGTGGGGTGGAGGGAAGTAGATCTTGGCAGTATGGCCAGAGGGGCAGTCTACAAAAGATACTTTTGAAAATGTTGTTTCTGGGATTCATCAGAAGACGTAACAGGTAAAGATGTTAACCAATTGCATACACTGTGACTAGTTGTTTTTGAGGGTGTTTTGTTTTTTAATGTTTGTACGTTGTAGCACCCAGGATGTTTACTGGTGTTGGCAAGTGAAAAAGTCAAACTAAGTTATAGCTCTGCGAGTGTTAATTACATTCTAATGAAAATTTGTTTATGCTAAAGTTCACCTTTTTCACTGAGATCACAAGGCCGTTGTATGGCCATAGTACGCTGTCAAAACACAGACATTGTAAGAAGGCCTTAGGTGTATCTGTTCAGCAAACAATGCCTGCCTAATAAATACCTAATGAATGGTTTTTTTTAAGCATTATTTTTTAAGCAAATAAATAAATACTGAACTTTCAAAGTACTCTTTCTTCTCAGCAGGAATTGCAATAGTTTTTGGTTTCAGAGATTTTACTACAACATTGCTAATTATTAACTGTTGGGTATCATATTTGCCCTACTTGTCTCATTCTTGCAGCATGATTTTTGCTGGAAATCTTAATTGAATCCTTCAGGAATTAATCACATTTTCATTTTTCATTGGAAAGGAAAGGAAGGGAATGGTAAGATCTGAAGAGCATTTGACAAATGCACAAAATGGTGAAGAACTAGGGAATGTAGTATAAGAAAAGGGAAATGAGCTTCAACGGCTTCATACAGAAGATACAAAATGTATGGAAACAACACAGAACATTACTCTTTTTGTTTAAAAGATGAGGATATCACATTTACACTGAAGAGCAAAAGAAAATTGTATCAATTTAAAATGGAGCTCCATTGCATAGTTCTTATTATTTTATTTGCTTCTCTCTTATATTTATGTATGCATTGCGTTTAATACATTGTACTGAAATTTTTTTCTCTATTTAAAATGATATTGTCCAGATAATGAATCTGAATGGGTTTTTTTAAGCACTATTTTAAAAAAGAATCAGTCTGAGAAACTGGACACACTGTTCTTCTGTGTCCTGTGCTTGCCATCATCAGAACACTACTGTGCCTGTGTTAGCAAGTTTAATTGCTCATTAGTTCTAGTCAGTCTAACTTTTATCTCAGAAGCCTGCAATATCAGAACACGATGGTCAATAGTAAAACCACTCAAAACTACTGCCTAACAAAATAAATGTCTAGAATGAGGATAGATGAACTTCAAACAGAAGTAAATTTCTACAAAGACATCTGTTATTACAGATTCTCTATGTAGTTGCATAATTTTGACAAATACGTAGTTGTTGCATCCATTTCCATCTCTACTAGACTTAAATACTTGTGTATTTGTGGGAGAAAATTTCAAAGACTGGATTCGGAGGGTGTTGTTAAATAATATTGTAGTGGTATTCCTGTAAATTCATCTGGTTTGTTTTGGTTATGGAATGCTTCAAAGACGCTGAAGTCTGTGGTGAATGGCTGAGAGGTCAGTAAAACACTATAAGGACAACTTTATAGCACATGTCGATTTGTGTGGAGTCAGCTTCACAGTGTGGAAAGCTACAGCTGAGGGCTGTCTGCTCTGGAAAAGAAAAGATACTCATACTGTCAAAGCCTGTGAACAAAATGGGAATGCTACTGGGCAACACAGAAGGTGCCAGACAAAAGAAAATTCAGTGAGTTAAGGAGGTTACAGAGGTGGTAGGTTTTTGCACTACTCTACTGTGAAAACTTAATTTCATAGCAAATAAGACAAAGAAGTTTATTCTTTATACTGTGAGTCAACAGAAATGCTGTGTTATCTGTCATTTCTTGGCTTCCTCCAGTGTCATCTAGGTGATCTCGTGTGCTCTGGAAATTCATTGTCAAACTTTTAGTCTTGGATTTTCCAGCACAGATTTATTTGTTTTGTTTTGCTTTCAGAACAAACCCAAATCACATTGACTATCTCATATCTTTTTAAAAAAATTAGCAAATTTTGGATACAGAAGGTTTTTTTTCCCTACAGTTGAAGCATATTGCAACAGTACGTTGTTTTAGAGTGACCCAAATTACTCAGAATGATGCTTAAATGGAATTGATCATTTACTGGTATGTTAAAGTTGTTGATGAAAAGGAAAAGTGTTGGCAACTAAAATATCAGAAGGAAATATCACTATTTGTATTTTGTCAGTTCATGGCATAGTAATTCCTTTATTTGTTAAGCAAGGGGAAAAAACGGATGGATATACCTGCCACAGTTGTGGCCCTTTTATTTCCCTCCGTCTGACTCAGACATATGCAGTTATTAATAGAGTTGCCAAGCAGTGCTTTATCACCTTCTCAGCAATATTATCTTCATATCTGTCTTTATCTTTAGTTCTTTCGCTGGTAACACAGCGTGAAGATGTTCCTGCTGTGATAGGAACTGCTGCTAATACAGGTTTACAGTCAAATTTTTGAGTGATTTTGCATGCATGTGGAACAGTGCCACCAGTAGAACGGCTGTTCAAAGATGCATAGAATACCTGTGAGGAGAAAGTAGGTTAACTATTTATTTAAATATGCAGCAAGCATTTCTAGACTAGCTATGAAAAAAAAAAAGGGAGGGGAATGAAGAGACAGTTCGACTGTCGGTCCCAATAATACTTAACTTGCCAAATTAATGGGAATTTGAAGACAAAGAATAAAACAAACAGAGAAGTCTTTCCCTAGAATAAATGCCAAGACCATAACCAATGCAGTCTACTGAACAGAAATCAGAGCTTCCTCAGGAAGTAAAATCACTAAATATTTTTAGCATTGAGAAGCAGAAAATTTGGTATGCACTGAACAGGAAAAGGCAAAGGAATGTTTTGGTTCTATTGATATGAGATGGTATTGGGTTACCAAGAGAGAAACAGTTAAGTATTTTGGCTGGTACTTTGAAAAGCTTTAATAGATAAGAACAATAAAGTAATCCAGTTATTGTAACCCTTGAGGGCAGTTAAGAAAAGCAGATAACAAAATGTATCGCCAATTTATAAGAAAAAAAAAGTCTGCGAAGGAGCCAGAACTTTGATCATGGAGGATTCTAATTCTTGAGATTTTGATTGTGATAACTGTATTATTAAAAATAAATTTTTTGATGATAATACTGCATGGCTCTGTGAGACAATTTGTGGAGCAATCCATGTAGTCAAAGGCTATTTGGGAGCTAATCCTGTGAAAGAGACGAGCCTAATTAAAAAAAGGCATGTAGGAACTAATGATCACAGTATTATCTGAACATGCACTTTAAGAATACGTAAGGAAACAAAAGTTTGATTATGAAGCAGCTTATATTGAGGGAATATTAAAATGTCCTAATGAATTTAAGTATCTGTGTAACCATTTAATAAAGAAATTTGAATTATTTAAGAAATTGTTAACAGCAATGATATTGTAATTCAGTTTAATTAAATTGAATTAATAAAACAAGTGAACGATTAGCTGGCGAGTATAAAGAATAGTGCAAAGTACTTGCAAGAATAAGCATGATAAAACAGAGAAAAAATTATTAAACTTAAGATCATGAGCAAAGAGCAAAACTCCAGAGTGCTGAAATACACACACACAAACACAACTATGAATAAATAGATCAACTGACAAAAGTACTTTGGATTATATTTGTGATAGATACTAAAGATAAGTGGGGGGGATGTGCTGAAACATTGAAAACTGCTGATGGAGTTAAAAGTTCTTTGTTCTTTCTAAATGTGCTTTGTCTTGATCTAAAATAATGAAGTAAAAAGAATGGGTAGTGTTATAATGACATAAGGTGTCAGGAAGAGGGGAGAGATTTTAATCCACACGAGGATGTAACCTTGAAACTAAAGCTCTGCCTTTAGTGGGTCTGCTCTGGAGGTAAGCATGGAACCATCAGTTCAGGCTTACTCTGAAGCTGCTTTATGAATGGATACATTTAATATATGCTATGAAAAGATTTTTAACTGGAATTTACACTAATCTAATTTTGTAATCCCACTCATTTTATAAAAGTTACAGGCATTTCACTATTATGTACCTTCTAAAATGGAACATTGGTGGAGAAAAAATCTTTTCAAATTTCGTCTGTTTTGTCCTGTCTTCGCAGCATTCTTCTCTCCTCAGGTTGGGATAGCACATTGATCCTAATGCTCAGTGCAGATGATTTCATTTTCTTACTTGTGTGCACTCTGATGACAAAAATAAATGTTGTAGGGAGATAAGCATTATGTGGACTTCTCACAGTGAGGATATATATTAATTTTGTGAAAGCTAATCCATTTTCTTAATTGTATCTACAGAATATTGCATTTCTGCAACTGTTTACAGAGAGATATGCCTTGCTCTTTTGCTGCTGATTGACAGAGATGAACGGTCACCATAGCTACAGAATAAATTAATAAAAAAAACAGTCAGATTGCCAGACTTTAAAACAGGAGATGGGAAACTAGCAACTAATCTGTGATAAAACATAATTTTCTGTCTCCTGAAATTTAGGAGTTTGCAACTCCCCCACAGCATGAATCTGCATTAGAAGTTACTGAAATACACATAAGGTGCATTCAAGCCCCAAATTTAGATTCTAAGTTGTAAATTAAGGCAGAGAAATATTGTCTTCTGAAATTGTGGCTGTGTAGAGGTGTTTTCACAATTTTTTTTTCCACCCGCCAAAAAGAGAAAACAACAGCATGGTAATGGTAAAATCAAGGCTCAAAATAACTTGACATACTGACCTAGGGAATTAGGATCCTCTTGGCATATCCTGAATCTGTTTTTTTCCATATACCATTACAAGCACTGACCACATCCTTTCTACCTTTGGCATGAGTTCGTCTCATTCTTCTCTCAGAGGTTTACCTGTGAAAGTAGTCAAGTTCCAGCAGGAAAGATTGAGATGCTATCTTCAGAGCAGCTGATAGCTTTATGCTTAGGATACTGAAGGGAAACACAGAGAACCAAGAATCATGTTGTTGTCCTGGAATAGAGACTTAAAATTCAATATTTCACACTGATTTGGAAAAAGTGAGAATGTGTGTTCATCTTTCTGATCATAAGAAACTCAGTTATGAAGCTGATAAAACCTTTTCCATCTTGGCTTCATCAGGTCAGCTCTTGCCAATTGAAAACTAACTCAGCCTTAGCTTCTGAAGCACTCCGGCATTTGCATTCTGATCCCATAAGGGCACATACTGTGCTCCTCTTGAGAAATTAGTGTTAATTCTTTGTTGGTCCATTGTTGTCCTTGATCTAAAATTGCATTATTTAGACTGAAAATTATTTGTTTTTAATAACAGTACTTTCCAGTTCACAGTGTTACAAAATCTGTTTTCAAGGTATTTTGGAGGTTTTTAACAGCAGTTAAAGACTTGCATGTTTGAAAATGCCAGCTGTTACATGGAAAAGAAAATCTTGCTTCAGGGTTCTGAGAGATTAATTGGGAAATGTGTCCTGTGTATATCCTAAGTTATCAACTGACATAAGGCAAATAATTAGAAACTAAACATGCTGCTAAAAAAAATAATAAAAGGTATGCATTTGCATGTATGTCTGACTCAAGAATATTTTAATCATTGAAGCTGCCACTATTAATTATGCTAGCAATCAGGAATCCAAAGCAAGTTCAAGACCCAATTGCATTCCATACAGCATATGGTCTGGTTATGTAATTATTCTTAAAAAATATATCATAGAAACACATTTCAAAGAGAAAAATGCAGGTAGTCTTTCTTGTGACATTTTCTGCCCTCTTAATTGCAACTTTTTATTAAGAAACCTGCTGCTGCATGACTCTTGGTTTTGTATTTACATCACTTTGTACTTTTAACTGTTGCTTCAGAGAAGAGTTTGTATTTTAATCTTTTTACTTCTGGTAAAGACTTCTTTCTTTATTTTCCTTTGTTTTCCTACATTGAGCCTCAGTAAGTCTAAGAACACTGCTGTGGCATTTACGTGGTATGACAAAGATTATGGCCTTTACAAGAACAGAGGTGAAGCAAGAATATTCGAGTACTAAATTTTGTAACCTTATCAGTCATGTTTTCACTTACGATGTCCACCCACCACGAAATACTATTTCAACCATTCTTAGTTATTGATTTGACCTTTGTTTGTGTTTTTTGTTGTTGTTGTTCAAATGTCGATGAAACAACCACTTAAATTCAATGAAAATTCAAAACTTCCATTTGTCTTGTAACTTACAAAGGCAGTCTGGGAAGCAGATGGTTGTAACCTTTATGTATCTTGATTAGAATAAATTGTGATACGTATGTCTGATCTTAGAGATGGTATACAAATTTATTTGGTGTCATTGTGTGCAGAAATGTAAAGGCTGAAAATGAATATACTTTTTGCTATGTATTTAATACATCATGTGTTTTATTTACTTATTCGTGTACCTACTTTGTTATAATTAACTTCTCACACATTCACTGAAGAAACAAACACATTTTTGTTTTATAAAGGGGATATAGGCAGCGTTAGCAGTAGTGATAGCATAGCAAATTTTTCAAGATCGTAAATAGGTGTTCTCTCTTTTCCACTTGCAAATAAGCAGATTCATTCAGACATTTTATTAGCAATGACAATACATTGCGTGTTTTTCAGCATAGCTCATTTACTATGAAACAACAAATATCAAAGAGGAAAGTTTTATATCTGTGTATCCTAATGTTCTCACACTTCTTTTAAAATAAAGAACAAATATAAAATGAAAAGTTTGTAAAGTGCTAAAATTACAGCAGAGCTTCCTGTGTTCTATCATTATCTTTGTTTATTTTTCACCTGGTAAAATTGTCCTAGTGGCATTCTAATCCCCTCCCACCCATATAATTGCAGTTACACAATGGTAGTTGATGTGTCACAAACAAGGTTTAGAATTTGAATTTGACGAATGAAAAGTAGCAAGATATTTGAATATTGCCATATTTTCAGTACAAGGCCTTTATGATAAGGGAAATATACAGCACAAATAAGTTTGAAATCGCAGATTGCGTTATCTGCTACAGTTAAGTCTCTTAACTTGTGAAGTTGAACGTGAATGAACCCTTAATGCTTTTTAACTCTTCCGTTGCCTTTGTTTTGAAAGATTTAAAGGACCGTGACATTAAAGGATTGTGTTTATGTTATATAGACATGGTGGAAGAGAGAAAAAAATATTTAGTTAAATGAAGGGTTTTTTTAAGGAAACAGAGGTAAAGAGGGGAAGGAGAAATCAAGCATGATAGCAGATCGTTTTTAGGAATGTGTTGTACCAGTAGCACGCAGAATTGCTTTCCTCACCTCATCCCAGTGATATCCAACCACTCTCCAAATTGACTATCATCCCAGTTATCTTTTTCCTGACATTGGGAATGGAATAGATGAGATGAGCTAACTTCTGTGCTCAGTTACTGGATCTCACCTACAATTTGTTATTCATGGTTAAAGGAGATCAACTAGTGTCAGCTCAAAGTGTGGCAGGTAAGCACATGTCAGCGTCACACAGCAAGGTTCAAGGCCGTCAGGCTTCCTGGTGCTGCAGAACAATGAGAGCCACACCAGCCTGAAGCCCTCCTGCCAGCACAGATAACTGCTGCACCTATTACTATTGCAGAAAATGAATTTAGGAAGTGTGGAGAGTGAGAATCTTGTGTCAGATGTCCCTGTCCTACAGCAGTCCGTCATCTCTGACAGCATAAAAAGACGGGAAACTCATCTTTCTGAGTTTTCTGGCTTGGCTTTCTGGCCCTTCCTTTTCCTCAGTCCCTGTGCCCTCAGAAAACCTGGGAAAGCAAAGGAGCAGTGAGGTAAGGGGCCTTGCTGTGTCAGCCACAGGCTTCACAAGTGCATGAATTATTGCTGCTAAACTGGATGCTGAGTTTCCTGGGCTCCGAACAAAACCCCTTTAGTCACTGTTCCCCTGTTAGATAATAAAATCTTTTTAGAGTTGATCATCTACAGTGCTGATCTTCATAGTTTTGGTGGCCAGGAGCAGGTGTCCCTGTTGTGCATGTTACCAGCTGCTCCTACTGGATCCGTTCAGCTTTAGCTGTTCCTGCCAACCACTTTCTAACTGGGTTCAGCATCAGTGGTTCTTGCTCGCTGTGCTCTCGACGGGCTGCCTGCATGGCAGTGCCAGCTGCTCAGCTCTCTCAGCCAGCTCACTGGCTGCAGCTCTGCTCTCTCTCTGCTTTGCTTTGCCATACCCTCACTCTCAGAAGCCCTAGAAATGTTTTCAGTCATTGCAGAAAAAATGTAATGCCATGATACCCACCTGGAGCCCTTGTCAGAACTGGGCCTCCTCTTGGTGCCCAAATGGAGGATTGCCTTTTGCAAAAGAGAATGAGGTGGGGAAAAGGCCTCAAAGAGCTGCTGAGGTTTGCCTGGGCTTCAGTCCACTGCTCTAGCTTTCCAGCAAGTGTAGCCAGCCTCATTGACTGCAGGGGTGCTTGGGGAGAGCTTTGGCTACTGGCTTATACTGCAATAATGTCTGGTGATTTATTCGCTGATGTTATTTAGCTGTTGTGTTCAGAATTGCAAGTCTTTGTCTGTGAACAGTTGGTTTCAAAACAAATCCTGAAACTTGCTACAAATTATTCATCATAAATAGTTCTCCATCTCTCATTACATCTGTGGTTTGTGTTACAAAAGCACCTGGAGGCCTAAGTTGACATTAAGACAACCAGTATGCTAGAAGCTGTGTGTATAGACAGTAAAATAAAATATTTATAGGAAGAACTTCTCTACAAAGAATTCTTGGGGCCAAAAATCATCATCCTGTGTTATGATTTGTTCTTGCATTATTGTTCCATAAGATATGGAGTATTTTGACTTGGACTATCTAGACAGGAGAGTTTAGTAATTCATAACATAAGGAAGTATTTTTTTCAGGTGTTATCCCATGCATCACAACAAATTCAAAGGTAAGAATGCAGTCAGAGTCACAATATCATGTTAGTACTGTTATTGTAGTTTTAATATTGCATTAAATTAAGTGAAATACTGCTTACAAGGATGCTTAACAAGTGTCTGTGAACACAAACCTATTGGCAAAGTGTAAGAGCTTACATTTCTTCATGAATAACACCACTGACTATGAGGAATGTATACAGTCAAAAAATATATTGTTGCAGTTTTCACATATAGTTTTTTGACTTCCCTGTGTACATTTTATGATACTTTTCCTTTTATTGCATTGCTCAGATGGAGTACTGATCAGCCATCAACAATCTGCTTATCAAAAAGGGAGCACTCTGGGAATTGTCAGTAAGATCTTCTGCATATCAGTGCATAAGAATGAGCATTTGCCATTCAGTAGAACTGCTGTGGTCTGCAAAAGGGACTGCTTTATGTATTTTTTTCCTTGAAAAACTGTTTTGAGGGGACAGTGCCAATTTTTATTGTTATTATTTTCTTAAATAATGATTCCTGGATAGATATGAGGGAAGCATTTGTTAGCTTGTGTGTGGAGGAAAGCTTATGAAGAAGAGGTGCTATTTCTCATTCACATGCACATCTTAACAGCACATTAAATATTTTCATATTCCAATGGTGTAAAAAGCTAACAGGTTGTGTTTCAGGACATAAAACTCCATTCAATAACTCTTTATTCACAAAAGGTTCGGTGGTGTGTTTTTCTCTTTGTCTGCTTAGGTACATGCTACTATATTTTCTTAAAAATGTATTCCCAGTTTCACAATTTTTACATCAGAGAATTTAAGATGAATGCTTAAAAGGCAATAGTGGGAGCTATATATAAATGTTTAAATTATAAGAAATATCTGCAAAATGTTTTACAGCTTCCTGATATTGTTGAAGTAGGCACTTCTCAGAGCTATGGTGTATGTTATTTTAAAATGTCTCTACAGCCCATTTAGTTGTTTGTAGATTGTGCTGTGATGATACTGTTACTGTTCTTCCAAAGAAGATTAAGGAACATCTTGATCCTTGTGATGTTTCCAATCCCTAAGAATCTCTACTGAACTTAGTGAAAAGTTAATTGAGTTTGCATCTCAGACAGCAAAGCATGAGGTAATGTCAAGGCTGTGCAGTCTCTTCCTGTTCAGAGTTGTGGGCAAAATGCATACATTGCTGACTTTCTTCTGTGTGTCACTTAAGAGAGTGAAGCCTGTAGATAAGATAATAGCCCCAGAAAAAGTGCATACATCTCCACTGCTGTGCACTGGTGAACATCTCCATAAGTAGTGCAATACTGCCTTTCTCTTAAGCTGACACTTACACAGCTACATCCTTACAATGTTTTTGAGGAACCAGTTTGTTTTTCTGTGGACTCTTTTCTATATATGTAGTAACAATGTGGAGGCTAGGTAAGCCACGTGCTAAAACAGAATTGAAGTAAATAGTGTTCTGTAACAATTATCACCTACTTTCAGAGGGAATGCTTTCACTGAGTAATAAAAGAACCCAGTAGTAATTTCTGCCTTAAGGAGGACACTGGCAAGACCAGCAGATTTGCTTTTATCTATTATAATTTAATATCTTTGCTAGATTACTAATAAAAACTCAGATTTTCAGTGCTGAGAGCATTTTTAGGTTTCCCCACATCAATTAGATTTGCTTTCATTGTATGAGATGAACAACAAAACTAATTCAATCAATTTATTGCCAGTGCACTGGCAAATGATTTGTCAATTGAGTTTCTAACTAGGGTTCAATGGTCCATATGTATCCTCCTCCTTTGTCATTGAGGAATGTTTCCTTTTATGTTTTGTTCTTCTTGTCATAATAAGGCTAAGATTAAAATCATTGCTGTAAGGCTGCAAGCATATTCAAGCCCCTACTTGGTAAAAATAAATAAATCAGCAAAATAATTTTAAATTCTCTCATCTTTTTTAAATTTCTGTTTTTACAAAACTAAAATGAATCTATTAACCTATTTATGAAGATTGCTTTAAGTTCATAACTTAACAACATCTACATCAAAGTATTCCTTTCTGTCAGTTGGATGGAAGCCTGTTGGAGGAGAAAGTGTATTTATCAAAAGATTTTATTGCATTTAGAAGGTTATTTTAATTCAAAGTTTCTTGTATAACCATGATGATGTTATTTGTGAAGTATTTTCACAATAGAGAATCTTAAGTGGCATTCCATGGAAAACTGAGCAGAAATAGCTGTAGATCAAATGTTTGTTTTGCCAGAGAAATATCTAACGTTTTTATTTAATTTTATTTGAAAATTGTAACAGCTTAGAAAGTTAAGCTCCCTGTCCCGCCCTCCCACCCCCCAGCCCCTTCACTGGCAGAGAGACCCAAGGAGCTGAGAGAACTGAAAAATGTTCTTGGCTTTGCTCAATGTTGCCAGGTGTTATCAACTTTGTTTTTTGTTCTAGAACCAAAATATAGCATTGTACCAGACACTAAGAGAGAAAGTTTTAGTTAGAAACTAAGACAACTGCGAACATGATTGTTCTTCTGATCTTGAAGAGCAGTCTGTTTCCTGGTTGTGTAAAGAATAATTCTGCAGTCTGGCCTGAGTATTTTGCCTGATACTTACAATGAAGACTGAACACTATCAACTGACTGAACTTACTTCATCCTTCCAGTATTAGCTGTTTTAGGACAAGTTTTGTCATTTTTTTCCATTCAGATTGTTAATAGATGATGGACCTAAGCAATTAAAGCACTATCAATTCAGATGGAGATGTTCAATGTTCATTACAATTTATGAAACTGCAACTTATTGGACCTCCTACTACCCATAAAAATGACTTCATCAGTTCTCCTGGAATTTTTGTCCATATTTTTACTCTGCTATGGGAGAGATGTACAGCTTCTCTTCAGTTCTTTCTGTGACATATCTTTACTGGGAGGTAAAAATGCACAGCTATTTCAAATGGGAATCAAAACTGAAGACTGAAAGAAGCATGTTTTCTCCCCAGAGACAGAATGAATCTTATCTCCAGCAATTTGCATTTGACAGTTGTGCAGTCCTTATTGAAAGTCACAAGCTCTACAGTTCTGTTCCTGCACCTGACGTTCAGTTGGCATGTTATTTTGGGCAGACCTTCCTAGCTGGCTTGTCCTTAAAATACAGTTCACCCTAGTATCTGCCTATAGTTACCAATGCTAAAAAATGTTTTGCAGTAAGATGAAGTTTTAGAGACTTGACAGTTTCTTACCAGTACAGAGTTTTACATACATCTTGTTCAGCACAGCAGCTTAAGGCCTAGCATATTACTGACATCAGTGATTGAGTCATCATGAACCTCAAAAGAGATATACAATTCTAAATGTCTTTTCCCCATTTAATAAATAGTAGGTGAATCACAGATTTTTCCATTCACTCAAAATATTGCTTATAATTTGAAAAAGCAGAGAAATTCATTTAGGTTTGAACTAACACCAGTGTAGAGTTGGCCCTCTAATGAAGGTTGAGCTTTTCGAGAGTACTGCTTGCAGCTACTGTTCAAGGAAGAGACTAAATACTGGTTCATCACCTCCAATATAAATGCCAAATACTTCAGTGTCTCTTATTAGACAGTAGCTATAAAATGATAATGTTTTGTTGTTCCTTTTGTCATTCATGTCTACATTTTCAAGATACTCATAAATTTCCATCAGGTTGGGTTCTAAGTTCCAATTTTTTACTTGACTGTTAAACAATGTTAACAGTTAACATGTTTTTGTGCTAAAAGTCTTGAAAATTTTCTAGCTGAATATTTTCTATATTAAGAATTTTTCAGACTGCCAGGTAGCTTTTCTGCACAGAGGCTGACTTCTTTGGGAATACTATGAAAAAGTCAGAAATCAGAATCTGTTCTTTTACAATGCTACTGAATTTCTGTTCTGTGTATCTATGATGTTAACTGTTCCATAATGATTTCTGTTGAAATCTGTAGGGACACAGTTATAGTGCCATTATGATATGAGATTAAAATGGGGAAAATACATAAGGACACAAGTCCATGGAGAATTCATTAAGATGCTAATTTGATACCACTGTGATTACAGCAGAGAGATTTCAGTGTAAGCCCTCAGAGAACTTATGATGATGTAGAAATGAAAAGGTGTCAATGTACATTATATTGTCATTAGAAAATAAATACTAAGAAAAATCTCATAAAAAGAAAGTAGTAACCTTTTTCTTGCAGACCGCAGAATCACATCAACTTCTCATGTTTCTGGTGATCAGTGCATAGGATTGTTACCTGTACTTCACCTGCTATCATTGAACTATCATACCGAAACCATCCTTTTAATTATTCATTTTTTTTTCCTTCCCCTTTCTTCTTGACATTTTTCAGGTGTAAATTTTCCTACTTGGTTCAGGGAAGCTTAATGACAAGTTATTATGATGCCAGTTCCAAAAGTACTGAGCGCTGTAGGCAGTGTAAATCACCTGGAGCTCAGATTTGCTGCCTACAAGCTGTCTCTCCTAGAGACTTTAATCCCAAGGAAAAGGAAACCCTATCTGGTTTCTCCAGAACTGGGGACGGGAAGGATCTGGAAGTGAGCAATAACTACTCTGAACTTCAGATGCTTTTTGAGTAGCCAGCATAGAGACCAGATTCCATATATCCTCATTTATTAGGAACTCGTCATCTCAGTATGACTACCTTTTGGAAGGAAAGGATTAAATCACAGACAGTTGAATAGATTTGCACGTATTGCCTTCACCTTTTGTGGTAAAAATTGTTTGGTAAAAATTAAGAGGTTTAGATATTTTTTGAAACGTGGTTTTTAAGTTACTATTTGTGTGGGAAAGCAATCTAGAAAAGTGTGAGCAGCTTCATGAAAAAAAATCAAGTTTGAGTTAAAATAGAAAAAGGTTTTCTGATGATTTCTCTTTTACCGTATTTCAGAGTTCTTTGTTTCATATGTTGTATGGCTACCTAGTAAAAATATATAATGTTTAATTTTGTACTGCAGACTGTTAATTTATAATCATTTTGTGTCGTCTACTGTAATTATGGCACTGTAATCTGTGCTAGCTGACAATATTTTGGCAGAAGCATCTACTGTAATATTTACAAGGCATTTCTGGCTCTGTTTAGTTTTCATTGTGCTCACAGTTATTCTCCTGAGTTATTTGGATACTGGTATACAAAAATGGTTGTTGTTTACTTTGGTTGTTGACTAGTTAATCAAACATATTTTAATATCTCAGAGCTCTTCAGGAGAGGAAATTATTCTCCAAAATTCCATTATATGCAAGCAGAAAAAGTAATGAAGTTCCTCTGATACTGAAGTCATTTCACAGCATTTAAAGTCAAGCTCCATCATTTAATCATTCCTAATGATTTGCTTATAAATTCTGGTCTGTTACAACATAATTCTGTGGAAGGTTTTGACTAAATTTTTTTTTTCATTATCTCACTTGATAGCTGGTGTAATTCCTAGACTTCTACAGAAGAAATTGTTGGTTTGGATGGCTGAGACTAAACATGTCAAAAGAACATGGTAATTTCAGTCATGGCCAGATTTCTAGAAGAGCTCAGTGTATTGGAAACTCTTGGGAAATTGTTCATTTATTTATTTGCAGTGGGTATTTTGCTGCCCAAATAGAACCTGCCAGCTGTTAAACACGTGGAAACTTGTCATGTATTTTTCATACCTAGGAGAAGCATTTGATTATATATATTTTTATATCTTATTAATTTTTAATATTAAATTTATTACTTCCATTTATTATGTTTAGTGACACTTGAACATTTATTAAGTATGATACAATCCACCACATACAAGGACTAGAACAATCCTTTGAAAGTAAGATTGAGGTCACATTTCTTTCTTTAGAAATTAATTCTGTTTGTAATCTAAGACTCTTAGCATTGTGTGTCGACATTCACTTCTCCATAGCTCTCATTAGGTTGTGCTGATCAAATGCCAGTGACTGTGTTCTGCTTTTGAGCTAAGGAAATTGTGTTGCTGGAGTTAGTAGAGATTACTTCTCCCCAGGACACTGGCTTTGAAAGTAGCTATGCTATAGTGTTTGTGAAATTTGGCCTCAGTGCTGCTTTTCTGTTCTACTTGGATTGCCCCATTGCTCACTCTCTTAGCATGTGCAGTTTAAGTGATGAGTTTGTACTTCTCCCCTCTGGTGGGTTCTCATTATTTGGTTCCTGCTCCTTTACTACAGATTTTCTGCAAGTTCTTACCTCTTCATGAGGCTTCCCTTTACAATTTGTGACACTGTGAAACTAAGCAAATTGTCTGAAACAAAGCGTTATTTATTTTTCAGCCCAGAACATTGTCTGCCACGATTGTACTTGCTCATGTTAAGGATGAGACAAAACAAAGATTTATTTCTTTGTTGTCATTATTGATTCTAGGTCACTTTCAGGAGCATCTGGGATGCCTATCACTGTGTAGTCATTTAAATCTGAAAGAACATTGAATATGCAATACTTGCATTTCTAATTGGTCCTTCATTGACATTGTACTGTAGTTGTGTGAATGGCAGTGACGATTAAGGCTAATCTTGGACCCCTATATTAGAAATTGGGGAATACCGAAATAAAAATTTCAGTACGCGTCTGTGGCCATGACAGCCCAGATAGCTGAGTCTAGGAACTGAATTAAGGGCAGTAGGAGTTAGGATTTTAAAAGCAGGACATCTACTCTGTAGCGTGTACAGGAATAATACATGAGAAGATTGACTTGGAATTGGGGCATTTTTATAGCAGAAGGCTCAGGTTGATTAGGCTTGTACTTTTTGGTTTTATTGGAAATATCTCTTTAAGAGATTCTTCTGACATTTCCAATTTATGCATTAAAGACTAGTAATTTTTCAGTTTTTAATGATTTTTATTTGTGGATCTCATTTGCTGTCCCAATCACTTTATAAACGTTTCTATGACCTGGAGAGCTCTCTTTAGCAAATCAACAAACTTGTGCTCTGTACTGATTGAATTATGAATCATTTCAAAAGTTTTGTTTGTCCTTTAGAATTTTTTTTTTGTGCAGACTATTTTCATTTTTGTTCCTTTATTCCATCTGATAAGTTTTTATCATCTAACCATAGAGTTGAAACCAACACTAATGTGTGTCAATTCAATTTGTTATATATTAGAAACATTAAGAAATCTGAAATAATGCTAAATTACAGGAAGGTCAAAAAAACTGCAACATTTTAATATTTATCAAAGCTCTTGCATTTGCAATGAAGGTAAAAACTATTGGACAAATCATTTTGTGCAGAAGAAAGATTTATATGTCTGTAAGAAGACTTCAGCATAATTATTGATTCCGAGGATGGTTTCATTCATTTAATCCCTCCCGAACGCTTTGTTTCTGATCACAAGAGTCATCTAGTGCAATTAGTGATTATAAAAAGTGTCAGCACACAATTACTCAGGGTAATAAAAGTACTCTGAACAACATTCAGAATATGCAGTAAGCACAAGAAATTTGAGGTCAAAGTGGAGAGCAAGTTTTGTATTCAGCTAATAAAAGAAATAGAACATTTATGAATAAATTTGTCATTTGCCCTGACGTGGTACATGGTATTTGAAAGTCTCACATCTGGGCTTTTGTTATGTTGAAGGGAAGTATATTCCAAAGGCACAAACTTTTCCCCACGAAGATCCTGCTGTAATTTATGATTTTAATTATTTTATCTCAGCTATTAATGCAATGCAAAACTGCTTCCCATATCAACAGTTTCTTTGGAATTGTTTTCCTGATTCCTGTGGAATCTGGAGAAAGCATTTAGAAGCTTTTTTCTTCCCTTTGATGGAATTCATATTAAGAAGAGTAAAACCTCTCTATTATTGAGAACCAAGGTTTGTTTATAGGGTAAAGCATTTTAAGTAATTTGGGGGTAGGCTGAGGTTCTCTGAAGCTGTGTTTGGTTCTGATTTTATTCCCAGACTCTACTATAAGGTTCCATCACTTTTTCTACAGTGTCTTCCCTACACATTCTATTTTCATGAGGATTGAAATAGCTGATGTGGGCCTGATAGTTATTTCATAACCATGTCTTCATTTTGCACCTGTATTGGACATCTCCCACATTACTGATGTGGTTTTGCTTTTCTGGGCAAATATGGCAACAAAGGGATACTTCATCCAGATTTATGTGTTTTTTTAGGAAATGACTCAGATGCTGAGTCAGAAAATGATTTTCTTCTAAGATGCTCCAGACCATACTGGAGGAAGTGATTTTACAACACAAATACCTTTCAACGTGTCCTGACACATAATAGTTTAGAGTAGCTGTGCCAATGCTGTTTCTGTAAGGCCTTTTTTAATATTTCTATGCTTAGAAAATACATGTTGGCAATTGTTTTTTGGCAAATATGATTGCTGTTCAATGTGCAGTGTTCTATCCTCACCATTTCTCTGAAATTTTCAAGTCTCCAAGCCCAGTAAAACAGTAGTTCATTGCACATTGATTAGTGTTGCATTTTGACAGTGTCCTCGGTGCTTGATCTTTAAGCATGTCACACAGAAAAAAGTGGAACTAACTGAACCCATTCTGTCCATCTCCTTAAGAAATTAAGTCAGTTTCAGGATCAAGTCTCAACAATCGAAGTTTTCAAACTTACTCTGATAATATCATCCTTGCCCAGCCAGAATAGCAGTGTAGGCAGAAGCAGCAGTATGTTGTTTGCAGACCTCTGCTCTGAAAGTGCGCAGGATCACTACTGATTTAATTACAGCTGAGAAGAGCCTGACAAAGACCAAAACCTGGTGATCTCAGATGCTTATATCAGTGAATAATATTTCCTGTAACGTATTAATGATATTTGTACCCAGTGATAGCTATATTTCTAAATACTTTATCTGCATGGGATTAATGTTGATGTAAGTCCTCTTCCACGTAAAGAGTTCATTAATTCCAGAGGTGGTCTACTCAATACAAAACGCCTTACGTTGTCATTTGTAGGTCACTCTGAAAGTAATGCCTCCCATTTATGTCCATGGAAACTACAGCAGACACAAAATGCATAATAGCGTTATTTGATAAAGCAAATTCTCAGCCACAAAACACTGCTCTTCAACATAGTCACCACCATTAGCTATGCATTTTCACCAGCAATGAGCTGGTGAAAAGCCTGTATGCCACGCTTGTAAAAAGCTGCACCAGTGGAGGTGACTCACTGTTTCACAGCTGCTATGATGGTGTCATTCCTAGGAAAATGTTGCCCATGTAGTCCGTCTTTTATTGACCTGATCAGATGGAAGTTAGAAGGTACTAAATCTGGACTATATGATGAGTGTGATATGACAGCCCAGCTAAGACTGGCAATGTGCTTCACAGTCTTCAAACTGCTATGGGACATTATCATGTTGCCAGAGAAAGGTTGTCTTCTCTGGCCAGACTCTGGAAGTTAGAGCCTTTAGCTTAGTCAACATCACGATGTAGTGATCAGAGTCAATGGTTTGTCCAGGTTCCAGGAAATCCAGAAGGATCACCCCTTTCCTATCCCAAAAGACATTGCACATCACTTTATCCACTTGGGGGGTGGTTTTGAACCTTTTCTTTGGTGGGGAATTCACATTTCACCACTTCATAGGCTGCCGTTTTGACTCAAGCTCATAGTGGTGACACCACACAACACCAGTAATGATGTTATCCAGGACATTGTCACCTTCAGCCTCATATTGTTTCAATACATCCTGAAAAACTTGCATAGTGTTCTTTCTGTTCCTGTGTGAGCATTTGTTGGACTCTTCTGGTGCAAACTTTGTGATACTCCAACATTGCCACCATGGTTTCTAGTACATGGAAGCCAATATTCAGCTCTGTACCCAGTTTCCTGGTCATAATTTGCCAATTTGTATGGATGAGCTGATTGAGATGCTCTTCATTTCGTGGTGTGACAGCTGTGCATGCACGTCCAGAACGTGTCTTACCTTTCACGTCTGAAATGCACCATGCAGCACCTCACTGTGCTAATATCCACTGTTTGGTCTCCAAAAACGTTCGGAAAGTGTCAAAGAATGTCAATGGGTGCAATTTTTTTTCCGTATAGAGGAATTCAATTCCACAGCTTTTCTTCATCCACACTTTCATGTCAGACACCATTCTGTCAGACTGCTCCTCTGCTGCCATCTGTCACACAGCAACAAAATGTAATGGAATATCAGTGGAAAGGTTCAACTTCTACTGCCATACCACCAACATCTACCTCTGATGTCATGGGCCATTATAATAAAATAGGAGGCATTACTTTCGGATCTGACACCCCCCCCAATAATTAATGATTTAAAAACCAGTCTTTTGTTCTGTTTAGATTTGCGTGGTTAATAATGAATTTAATATCATAATCAAAGTGTGTTCTATTTGTGTTTTACTGACAAAATTGTCAACAGTAATCCCAGCCAGAGTACTTATTATGATGTTTCCAGTTGTTGCTTGTGATTAAATATAAATATTTCCTTATCCTTTTTAAATTACTCATTTGTGCTCAATAGGTTCTTTCTAAGTTATTGTTGGAACTTATATTGCTTGCAGTTGAACTGGGACCCTGTAGTGATGTGGATGTATTTAATCATCTTTAAGATTTGATGTCACAAAAAGCGTTCAAGTTCAAACGTATCTCACTGAGTGGCATATCTACATTTTTGAGACAATTAGGTTTCAACATGGTGACCTGTAGCTAAACAGTGATCAGGGTGTTCACAAAGTCTAAGTACAGCCAGATATGCATACAATTTTAGCAGAGTGAGGTTAATTAGTCCTATCTACTTAAGCAGATGAAAGTTTTATAAGCTATAAAATGTAATAATTGTGAGAGGCCCAAGCGGTTCTTAGAAGCTTTTAGTGGGACAGGGGGAGGAAAGGCTTTGATGATGGATGAATATTCCAACAGAAACATGGAGTGCACAGTGAAATTGACTCCATATATCTTATGCTACTATTTACAGTGCCAGCTTTAGTATTTCTTAAAGATTTTTAGGTTTTCCTTTCCTTTCCTTGTTACTTTCTGAATATTAGCAAATATTGCCAAATATATTTTTGAGCATTTATATACCTGTAAACTTGGTTCTAAACGTGGGAAACACAACCAACTCAGTTGTATGATTTTTGCTGACTTTCATTTGTTGATACGTTTTAGAGACAGAGGTTTCAAAATTAAAGCACAGTAGAATATATTTTTTTTTAGTGAATCTCATTCTGTCTAATACTTTTGAAGTTGACGAAATACCTCTTGTTGTTCTGGCCTGTTATGCAGGCATATGAATTTGTGGAGTAGAAGATTATAAAAAGGCCGTTGCTCTTAATCAGGTGTATTACTGGCTGAGTGATTGAGTAACACTCTGGATGAGAGAACCCAAAGATATTGTGGTCAGCAAAGTCCCAGGGTAGTTCTAACGGTACAGAGCAATGCGAGTAAGAGGTAAAAGACTGTAGACACTGCGGGGCTGGCTGGACGCCTCTAAGTCAAAATACTTTCTTTTGATAAATTTTAAATAGTGACTATGTCCTAATAGAATTCCTTTGTTTCCAGTTAAGAATGAAGCTTTCCTAATCAATATTTTCTTCTTTGGGGAAACTGACATATTTTAATTCTTGCTACAGCCAGAAATACAAAAATGTTACATTAAAGAAGGAAGTATAAACAACGGTATTAGTGGGAATAGAAATCCAGCACTGGACATCCAAATTAAAAAGCACTGTAATACATACTGATATAGGAAAACAAGGCTGAGTATGAGAAGGACTGGAGGCAAAGTCAACTATTTTGAAACAATGCAGAATTATGAAATGCAAATAATAAGATAAATGTTTTGTTTTGATTTGGTTTGATTGGTAGAAATCTATTTCAAACTTGTAGGTGCTGTTATAGAGTTAAAATGTCTCTAACTTTGTTTTGCAGCTGTGAAAGAAGTGATTACTTAAAAAGACCTAAAACATCCCAGCTCCAGAAGCTAGAGCTTTGAAAGCATTGCTAACTGCTGACAGTGTTGCAGTAAGACTATGAAATTCTGCAGCACTGCAAAACAAATGTGACTGTATTTCTACTTGAAAAGAAATAATTGAAACAGAGAAGTATGATTTCACAGGCAGTAGCAGGACACGTTAGTGAAAATGAATAGGGTAAGGTATGGTGTGACTTTTTTTTCTTGCGTAAGTGAAGTTTTTAGGTAGTTCTTTAAGTTAAACTTAGAATGCAAGTACTCTATTAATTAGGTACTCCATTAGGACTTGCACAGGCAAGTGCTAGTTTCCTGTCCAAAATCTTATACTGACGATGTAACCTGCACCTACATCTCTCTTTGTAGTCACATGGGTAATGTTTAGATGACAAAGTCCTAGGTGCTATGACTTTCCAGAAATGGTAGCAGATCCAGACTGAATTATCCTTCTGACTGTCATCAGATATGAACTGGTAGTCCCATGAGAGTGCTTTGAGATGTTTAATCAATCATTACAGATGAAGCTGGCAGGATGGAGAATTGGGAAAAATGAACCTTGTGAGAATTTCACCTTTCTCATGTGAGAAAACATATGCGCATTTGACAATCTCTTTCTCCAGAGCTATTCTGTTTCCTTCCCTCTGCCTTCTAGTACGCCAATAGGATGAGCTATTAAAACTATGCTTTTTAATTACTAATGAGTCGTTCTCATTTGTTAGATGTCTGAAAACGAAAACACATTTTTTTTTTCAAAGACACTTTTGTTGTGTGAATAAATAGCTAAGTAGTCTTTACCTCCCGAGGGGTGTTCAGTCAGGAAAAGGTGGAATTAGGCAATTAACAAAAGAAGAAAAAGCAGTGAAATGAGAATAAGTCTTCTGAAAAAGAAGGTGTTATTCTGAACTCCCTACAGCCATTCTGTGGAGTTCCGTTTAATTGAGATGAATAACATGGTTTCATAAAGAAACCATTGGAAGGTGCCTGTTTAAGGTTTCTAACTAATTAATTGTTTCTCAAGGATGCTCAGCAGTGTGGAAGTTAGAGAGTGCTGCTCATGCAATTACCATGTTGTCTGCTGCTGTGTCTAGTTTGCCTTTCTATAGGAAGAACAAAGGGGTTTTGGTAACAGATTTGTCTGTTTAGTGAATGGGAGAGGATCAGTTATTACTGATCAGCTATTACTACCGTAAGTGCTATTGTGATTCAAAGACAATTGTCACCTTTCTGACCATTACAGACAAGAGAGGAACAAATGTTATGACATTTTATGTGTAGACATAATAGTTATTTTCATATTTGCATCCTGGAGGAAATGCAAGATAATATTTTTCAGTGTTTGTATGTTTCTCTGTTTTGTGATTCACTGAGAAGGACGTATTGCTATAGATTTGCAGGTATCTGGCTGTGAGCAGGAGGTGCTTTCCAGGAGAATACAACACATCTTCAACAGCCACTTAATCCTATATGTATCTCAAAAATCTCCACCTGTCTCATTAGGATATTCTCATAAGGTAGTAACATTTTTCTGAATGTTTGGAGCTTGATTTTGTGAAAAAGACATTTTCAGTCTACAGAGCATGAGCTGAACAAGCAATGGCCTGCATCTATCTTTTTTTAGCAAGTTTTTGATTCCACCTGCACAGCACACAGATCCATTGGTGCTTCCAGCAACATAAATGCTTTCTAAAGGGCTTGATTTCTTTCTTCTGCGTTACCATATGTATGATTCTTTTTGCAAATCAGTTGCTTACAACTTGTCCTTTCTGGACTGGCCTTGTGAAAATATTTGTTCAGTCAGTGTTGTCATCCTAATGTCAGAAGGATGTACGTCTTCATTTCTTCCTTCATTAGCTTGGGGTGGGTAAAATCCTTCTGTTCCTAGAGGAGATGCTATGTTGTTTTTTGCAGATGGAAGACGGTCAAATATTTAATAACAAGCATCCTAAGATAAAAATAAGGAATTGAAATATCACGGATAAATAAGCCAGTTCCTAATAATTTCTGAATCTGAGCAACAAAATGCATGACTTCCACATTGCTTGAAATGTTTGCTGTTGCTAATCTCAGAGCTACATTTCATGAAAACAGCTGTCACTATCTTGCTAAGTGTTTATAACTGTTTTTATTATATATGCTCCCTTCTGTATCTCTTATTGTTCTGTCATATCTTGTTTTTCCTTCTACCCATAGGGTCACATAGTATGTTTTTCCAAGGGAAGCCTAACAGGTATATAGCAATAAGTATTTGCCATATGTTCATTTCAGTACATTATTTTTCTTGATATTATCTTTGTTTTCTGAGTCTTTTTCTTTACTACCATTCTTCTCCACTTTCCAAGTTCGAGTAATCTTTCTGGATGGCTCAGTTGCTTCAGAAGTGTTTGGCAAACAAGTTATTTCTCACTAGAAGAAGCAACAAACTTAATCTAGGTTATCCTCTGTTCCCTGCAAATAGGTGCCTGCTTAATCCTATAGAGAAGTAAACATTGTCTTGCACAAAAAATCTTTTCTATGCTGTAAAACTGCTTGATTTTATTTTATTTTTGTCCAGAAAGGAAGAGGGAAGCTGTATGAAGAGGTGAATCAATACTAGATAAGACCTCAGAGGCCTTTTTTTCTCATATTGAAATGTTGAATAACCCCATATCACTTTACATCTTGGTATACACACTGCAATCCTCCACTGCTTTCCATGGCAACCTGCGACTGTACTAGAGTACTAAGTCTTACCAGAAACTCTGGTTACACAACGGAGTGAATAGATCATAGCCATCAACTTACAAAATGGTCCTTATTATTAATAGCCTTTGATGTTGATTTAGTTTACATCACTTCACCGTACGTGTCTCTGAAATGTTACTGTTCAGGGGTGAATAGCATTAAGTAGGCATATGCATGAAGTGCCAGGAGGTTGATTGATTGAATGATCCTTGTTACAGCTTGTCTATAGATATGTATTCTTTTCACTGAAAAATTGAAAATAGAAATTTATAAGAGCAACTGCACATTCCTGGTTCTCCTATGGCATAAAGCAGCTGAAGGATGAGAGGGAAACTCAGGTTACCTTTAAAACCAACAGTCAGGGAGAGAAAGAAGGCAACAAGAGGGGAAGTGCAAAGGAGTTGTGCAGTGTATCTAAAGGGATGAGAAGGTCCGGTGAAAAGTCATTAAAATAAGGATATAAAAATGTGATTACAATTTATAGACATCAGGTTTCTTTAAAGTAATTTCATTAAATTTGTTATTCAATAAGGTTACGAGGGGTGCACAGCTGAGCCTTTTTATTAATATGGAGCCACTACTATTCATAAAGCTACACAGACACAATCTTTTAATGTCACATTTTAGAACCAACTTGATACAAAGATGTTTGACTCTGTTGTTATTATCATTTTATATGTTGATGTAAAATGGTAGGCACAAGTTGATTTTGAGGAAAATGCTAGACATATCTTTTGTTTTTTCTTGACATCTTTTTCAATTTTGAGTGGCTGTAATGAGCTCAAATACTGTAACACAAATTCCCTTGAAGTCTTCATGAAACCTGAAAAGCTCAATCTCCTTAATATATGACATGGAGATTCAGATTTCTAGTTGCTACTGCTATAACTGCTTTCACTTCATGCAATGGATCTTGACTATTGTAAATAGTAACAAGGAACTATCAGGGTTAATTTTTAACTGGGAGAGCCATAGCCAGAATATTGATAAGGCACTGTGAAGTGATCAGCAAGCCAGATTGTTTTCTTGCATGTGGCAAGTTTAGTAGTGTTACTGCTATATGTTTTCTTGTGTTTTATCACCTAGATATAAGAGGTTTCTGCCATCTGGAGAACATCCCTACTTGGTGTCTCACGAGCATACAGAATAAATTCTGTCATCACAACAGGTCTATTAAATAGTGTGTGTTGGAAAGTGAATAGTCATTACTGGTGCATCCAAAACTGTCAACTTGATTTGTTTTCATATTGGCCTTAGCTGGACTTTTTGGTCTTTATTCTTGGAATCGATAAGAAAAATAAAAAGAAGAAGTAAATTTTAAAGAAAATTATTTAAGTGGATACTGAATCATCATTTATTGCTACAGAATATTTTCTTGTTTTCATAATGATGAGCAATGGAAGGACAACAATTTGAGAGCTTTACTGATTCATGTAGAAAAGAAAACCTATGAAATGTAAGTCATTTGCAAAGGTGATAGTTCCTTCCTGTCTTCCAGATTCGGGTTTGTTGGTCTTTGCACATACAGAATACGGATCTAAGTGTACAAATTGCTATTCCTCAGCCATATGGAACAAAGATTCCTGAGGCCATTTGCTGCCTTAGGTGCATTACTCTATTTCCTTGCACTTTTTGACTGTTTTAATGATGGAATCTAAATTTTATATAGATCCTTCAACATATATATAAAATCTTCTTAATATTAAAGATTATTTTTACTTCTTAGTATGACCTCTTAACAAAAATTCTTTCTGTGAACCAAGAAGTTCTCCCTACCTTCCTGCCATCTCTTCATGTGTCATTCAAAAAGTCTTATTTCATGGGAAGGTTTTTCTGTGCCAGGAAATCAGCTTTTTGATTATTTGACAGATCTGAGTCTGCTATCTTGATAAGATCATATTTCTCAGGAAAATGCTGCATCTTGTAAAGGAAAGATTAAATGCTAATTTAATGGCAATGCAATGCCCGTAGCCTCCTGCCTGCTTTGCCAAATCCTTTCTCTCTGCAACATCAGTTATGTTTTATGCGCAAATCTAGGGGCAAATTATCTTACTGTTTCCTCTGGTGCAACTTGTGAAGTACCTTAGTCAGGCAATGGCATCGAATTCCAAGCTTTCATTGAGCTTCTGCCCATTCCCTCTACCAGAGTCGATACAGGGAACTGACTGCAATGTGAACAGAATTGTGTTGGCGTTATGCTCTCTTGAGAACATTTTCTGGTAGAAAGGAATAGGAATATTTAAAGCATGCATAGGAGCCTCTTCAAAATTCTCTGCAGCTGTAGTTTGACAATATTACACAGACTGAAATGTTTGCTTATCAGAAAAGCTGAAATGTTTAAAGAACATTGATCTACATTTCTTGTCAGTTTACTGTCTCCATTGGCACAACATTTGGAAGGATTCTGATTTTCTGAAGTGGTGAGTGCCTCAGACTTGCATCTGCAGCGAATACTGTTACCTCTTTTTGAGCTTTGGAACAATAACTCCTTCCCACCTAAACACTTACAGAATGTGAAACATATGATAAATCTGTGCAAGTTGTTCCTATTTTCTGCCTTATGTTACAATGGCAACTGCTGCCAATCAGCAAAACAAGGAAGTATGGAAATAGCAAATTTATTTGAATGCTGCAGATTTCCTTAATTTCCTTGAAATTAAGTACAGGCACTGTTCAATTGTTGACATTTTTCAAAGCTGAGATAGTGTCAGTGTTACTGACACAAGATGTTTAACTGTTTATATATCAACTTTGTGCCTTTCATAAATGCGCTCTGCCAGATCACATGACTAGTTTTCTGGAGCTTATCCAACCCTGTCCAGAAGTTGTGATAAAAGAGTCAGATGGAAAATTTCTATCAGAATGATGTTTTTTTTTTAGTGAAAGAAGCATTTTTTGTGATAGTTTGCAGCCAGCTGAATTGCTGAGCAAAGCCACGATAAGCAAGGGAGTAGGCAGTTATGTAGGACTTGACAGCTGGCTTTCAATGAAAATTAGAGTGCTGACTTGTATTTAGAAACAAATTATTAGTCCTTTCCTTTCCTGTGGTTTCTTTTGTATAACCCCATATTACTATTTGATAGCATCGCTTCCTTTAAAGCTGTGAAGCTATGGTCTTATTTGTGGGTGTCTTGTTGCTGTGTGACAATGACTGTGTTACAGTAGTTAATGGTAGTTAATGCTTCAGAAAGTGGTAGAGGAGCAACAGTGAAGTGCTCCTGATTTTACTATGGTATTTCTCCATAATCTGTAGAAAACATGGGCTGTTTCCTTCTGCTTCTGAGCAAAGTAGAGCTGCATGAGTTGCCATGTTACTTAAGACTTCATTATTTTTACAGAGTATACTCCAGAGCATTTGCTAGAACATTATGAAGTATTATCATAAATGATTAAGCCCAACTATAGTTGTCAAAATATGTGAAAAAAAGCACATCTGGCAAGTCTGTTTTTTTTCACTCCTTAATTCACATGACTCAGTAACTCACAGTGGATCCTACTGACAGGGCAAATAAGCAAGGCTCTCTTTCAGGGTAGCTGTGTGGTTCCTTGGCCTCCTCAACACTGCAGGCACATCACAGATGGTCTAATCTACTGAAGTATGGACCTGAGATGAAGAAAGTCTGATTTATAGAATCAAGGAAACAAGTGCAGGCAGAAAGCTTGTAAAGGACCAAATCCTGCTTAATGCAGCCAGATTTATGTTATCATTTTTGTATATTGATTATCCAAACTATTTATGTTTTTTTGTATCTGTTGTTCCTATTCCTTTTTTTCCCCTGGCTTACTAGGTAGTTAGAAATACTGTTACTTCTAATCTAAGTGTGTTTATGGCAAATTTGAATAATTTATTCCTGTTTCAACATCAGCTGTGAACAGTTCTTTTCCCTTGCTCTATGGTTTGCTCTATGGTGAGAATGAGTGGAAAATAGATAAAATCCTTCTCAACTTTCATTTTGTGAGATTGTGCAAACCAAGAGTCTCTTCTTTTAAAATAAATCTTAATTCCCTCAAACATATTACTAACACAGATGGAATTTATTTTCCTTGGGTGGAATTGTATACCTTACTGTAGATGAGGCCTCACTAGTACTGTTTGAATATCTCTCCTAGCTTAATTTTTCACAGCTGTAGTGTATTACACGCTTGTAATCCTTCTGTGACTGGACATTTGATCCAATTTTTTTCCTCTATTTTTCTACATAATCAGATGTTATTGTAAGTCTCCTATAGCACTGTCTTAATAATATAGCTATCAAAAAGAATATCTCATAGAGATATTCTGTGTTGAGATTGTACTGGGAGGATGACTGGAGTGGGAGATTCCTAGCTTTTGTCTGTTCTGAGTCCCTGAAATGTACTAATCTCTGCCACGTGACATCTGCCTCCTGCTATTTTTTTTCTCTCTTTCTGGGAAATTGAAAACATTTTTGACAGAATTTCTCTAACATTAAGATCTTTAGCTTAATCCAAGTCTGATTCTGGAGGTCTTTAAGAAACTTTAATATTCTTATACTATATTTCTCTAAAATGATTTTGATCACAGAAGATTTTGCACTGTCATTCCTGTTCTTTTTCTACTTTTCACAGTATTACTGTACAATGCTACCTTACTATTACGTTGTATCTTTTAAAATCTGTGATACACTTACAGTTGCCATTCTGTCATGTTGCAATTATCCCTAATTCCCGTTCTGTATGAGTCTGTCCTCATTTGGTCACCCAGGACTCTTTTTTTAATACAGACTTTTTTCCTATTTAACACTGTTTAGGTCCCGTGGTACAGCAGACTGGATCATCATTATCATCTCTGGATTTCCTTCTGTCTTTTCCAATGTTCCTTCACTTCTCAACACCTCTACCGCTTGCAACTTTTAAAGAAAAAGTGAAAAACATAACACATTTTTTTTCACGATTCTTCTCATTTTTTTCCTACAATTTCACTTACAATGTGCTAGTTGGCTAGTATTTATTGAAGCATTTAGAAAACCTTAAGTGTGTATAAATACTGTTTGTATCTTCTTGCATGACTTCTGCCAGAGAGAAGTGCAAGCTGAATATTTTATAGTTACTTAACTCCTCAAAGATGAAAACAAAATTAGATACTGTATATGGTAATGATGTTATTTGGTCACTTCTTTTGCATATTTCACCTTTCAAAGAATATTTTGAATAGCACTGAAAGCACATGGTTGAATGGTTTACTAAGTTGCCTTATGAAATCTGTGTTGTCAGAAATGCTTTTGCTGAGGACAACTGTATTGCTGCATCTGTTGCCATTCTCCCTTCTTTCAACCATAGACTGTAAGGTGAACGTTGCTGAGTTTTAGCAAGACTTTTCTCCATCTCTTTGCAGAGGAGACAGAGCTGAGAAACCCTGTGATGCATGAAGTGATCATCACTTCTCTGCCTAGAGAGCCTGAGCTCCATCTCGCAGTCCAAGCTCGCAGTGCTCGAGCGCGTTGCTAAGCAGTTCAGTTAGGCATCTTACATACAGAGGGGGGCAGTGAGGATTCAGCAGCAGACTGAAATTACCATTTCTGAGCAGCTGAACAAAATCTGGGCCTGGAAAGTATTGAATAGTTTGAGAATTTTAGTAACGAGTGCTTTTTTTACTTTTCATGTTCAGAATTCATTGTTGTTAGGTTGTGGTGCAGCTGTCCACGTACCCCTTCAGGCTGGGCTGTCACCAAGAGTAATTAAAAAACAAACAAACAAGTTGGGACACACCTTAAGGAATCTAAATCATCTCCTGCACCTGGCTTGCATATCCCTGCTCTAGGAGTAGAGATATTTCAGAGACAATGGGCTGGCTTGTGGGACAGGAAAGTGAGGGCAAGGAAGGTGCAGGGTGTGCAAAGAGGCAGAGCTGTGTGAGAACAGCTGTACATGGGCAGAGCACAGGTCTGCACTGTCCAAACTGCTGGTTTGACAGCAAACAGACACCTATCAAAGAACTTGATGAGCAGATATTTTACAGTTTGTGTACCTGTGAGGGTTTTTTTTTTTTTTTTTTTTTTTTTGAGTTGGCAGGTGGTATGTTTATATTTAATAATTCTGGAGTAGTTTTTCTTCTATAAATGTCTGGTCACTTTTAAACTTTGTACATTGCTTTATGTCAGTGCTCTACTTTTGGGAAAATATCTTAGTTTGTAAATTCCAAATTATTATTTCTTTATTTTTTCTTACTTCCTTTTTTAATTCCAGAAAAGTAAATAAAATAAAAATAAAAAATAAAAAATCTCAAAAAAAAATTTCTAAGCAGAAAATGTCACCTTTTCTGTAATGTTTAATGAAAAAGGTGTTGTACCTTTATCATATGGGGAAGCACAGTGCTTACCATGTCTATAGAGAAATTAACTGTTTTCCTTTGGAGACGTGAGGCAGCTGAGGAGGTTGCTGGAAGCTGGCAGGCATCAGAAGTTTACTGGATAAGATATAAAGTTTTAAAATATAAAAACTGAAATGATATATGCGTTTACATGGGGCTAATTAAGGTTTGTTCAGTAAAATATCATTTTGGAAAATAGAATTTCTTTGTTTTTATGATCGACTTGTAAGTTTGTTTGTATTTAATGTAGAGAGGGTGATGTGAAACTGCTGACATTGTTCTCTACACATCTTTCAGGTTTGTACTGAAAGCTGAAATAGTGTGTGTTTTTGGCTGTGTTGAGAGTCTCTGGAAATTTGATTCTTCTCAAGTGTTTGAGAAAAGTATGAAAAGTTTATCTCTAATTTTGAAACTGTTTCCATTATTCATTATGTCTGCTTATGAATAACAAGTCTGTGGAGATTATAACTAGCATTGCACTTTTGAGACAAGACTGTGGCACTGCTTTACTTTGAGGTTTGGATATCACTGGTTAATACAGGTCTATCAATCTATTTATGAGCCTGCTACAGACCATGTACAGAAATGTATGAAGACCTCAGAAATTATTTATGATGCATTTACAGCATAAATAGCTAAGCTGTCAACTGTGATTGTAAAGTTCTTCCTCTTCTTCTGCACTGTGCTTTTCATTTAATATGGCTTTGTTCAGCTAAACAATTCATAATTAAAATAGGAAATGATGGAAACTTAGAAACAAACCAATCCTGTGATGGCTTTTAATAGCTGTAATAAAATATTGAGAATATAATGTCTACCAGTGTGTTGTAGACACGTGGACTCTCTGTGATTGGGATGTTAGAGCGGGTTACAAGTGAATCAAGATGGAAAGGAGACTTATGGAAACTGAGGGGAGAAAGGCTGGAATTTTTGCAAGGCTTGAGGTTGAAAAGGGTAGTTTTCTTCTAGCGGTTTTGTATTAGCAGCCTGAGGTGCAGTTCACTGTACATTGTTCCCTGTAATATTAAACTTGTGTGTCCCTGTAGTGCCTTAAGTTAATGCAGTTCAAAAGAAAAATGTGTGGCTTGTAAGGAAAAATCATTTTCAAACTGAGAACATGAAATGGTTGTTTTGGCACAACCTGACCTGCATGTGTTTTGGAGCAGATAGAAGATGCAATTCCAATGTCATATTAATTCTTAATATTAGGTTAATGAATCCAAACTTCTTGATCTACAAGTGATGAGATGATTTGACAAAGTTCCCCGCTCAAATGGGTCAAACATTTCGTTTGGTAATGGGAGAGTTTTAAGATCCTGTTACACCGCAGGCAGCAATCCTTCCTGACACTTTTCAGCTGCAACTCAATCATGGCCACTTTATGTACACTTACTCTTGTATCAGTGTTATTTTTCAGCCTGAATATATTTTTTTCCAGGTTCATTTATGGATAGCAATCATAAGAGCTTGCAGCTTTCATTTTGGAAACCTAAACAAATCAGGCTCAGAATGGGGACATTCTCACCATCCCAGTAGGTTTGCTCTGTGCCTATTCCACAGCAAATTCATCTTTCTGGAACACGTGATGAGAGTTACATCCAGTTTCCAGATATTACAAATGAGTACATTTGCTGAAGATTACATTTGCTGTTTCCACCCTCTCGCCATGCTGGTGTCACATAATGTCTTGTGATGGAGTGCACTGCTGAGCTCCTCACCCCTGTCAGCAATTTCCAACTGCTGAAAGGTTGCCACAAAATTCTTCACAATATTAATAGTGATCTATTTTTACTGACAGAAGATGACTGAAAATGTTTTTGTGAAGTATAATTGTTCAAGCTAGATAATTCTTTAAGTGATGTTGTAAGAAATAACTTGCATTGAATTTCTTGCTCTAGGAGATAAAGTTAAAAATCTGATTTTCTCAGGTGAAAGAGTTGAGTCATTTTTAGTGTTTCTTAGACAATACAGAATTGAGAAGCTGCTGAAGGAAGGAGACAGAGCGAGGAAGACAGAAAACAACTCCCAAATTCCTTCAGCTTTCCTGCCAGGGAATGATCTCACACATTATATAGTGCATTAGAATTAGACAAGGGAAACTGTTTTATTTACTGGCTTCTCCATGAGATGTTTTACTCACAATATTAAATGATCTTTTTCTAGTCATAGTCTAAAAGTTTTTCCACACTCAGGAGATTGGCATGAGAAATTCAGTAACTAAATTTTCACTAATTTTATGGAGACTGTCAGTGGAAATGTGAAACTGGAACCAAATCAAATGCAGTATGTTAACAGTAAGTATGATATATGGCACAACAAAAATGTTGGTATTTTGTTTTCACTTACTCTTCTAAGCCAGCATGAACCTCTTTAGTATTCAGAATTTTGCTGAAAAAACAAAATGTTGACTTCCTAAAAAAACTATTATTAAAATTTTAACTTTGGAATTGGTTTGAAATGCTGACTTTTCCTGTTACATTAGGTCTCTGTATTGTTTCCAGGCAGATTTTGGCAATGCAGAAATGTGTATAGATATAAAATAAGGGAGGGGAAAAAAAAAAAAACTCAATACTTTGCAGCTTCCAGGAGACTTGATGGGAATCTGATGTCACAGATTTAGTTCTGGAATTCCGACCTGGATATCAAAACACTTATGTTGGACTATAATGTTCCTTGTACTACACATGAATTACTTGGGTTCTTGCTTAAGTACTAACTGGGTCACTTGAATAATGCTGAAAATGTCTATATTCCTTTTTGATCATTATAAACACCATCGTACTTGGTCCTCTGATTCTTCAGGGAGGTGTGCAGCATAGGAACCTCACCTGAACATAGAACTTATTTCTGGTAGGAGTGACAAGACTGCTTATCTGTGGGCCTCTTTCCCAAGACATTATCTCAGTGGTTTTAAGCTTGGCAATGAACACAAATTGTACATTCGCTTCATACTAAGCTCAGTGCATAAATGAGATATTAATGGTGCCTGAAAAAGTCAGTCAAGGTTTGAAATATAAAATGAAATGTATGGCTCAGTATTCTTATATCAATCTTCATACCAGTGTAAATGCAATGCCTTTAGAATAAATTTGTCTGCAAAAGCCTAAAATAATAATAAATTTTCTCACCTACCTTATTGGCTTTGTGAGCTATTTGCAGAAATGTCAGTTAAAGGGTACAATCAGAAGTGCAGTTATCAGATTTGAGCAGTCAGTAGTTGGTGGGAGCTGTTTTTTCCCCTCACCTTTAGTTTGGTGAAAAATGCAAATCTCTGCTATTTTTCCATGCATTTCACCTCTAAGCATGTGTCATTCGCCAAATGCCCACCTGGCTGCTGGTAAGGCTGCAGCAATCTTCCTGGAATACATGGCTGAGGAAGAGACCTGTGCGCTACCTTTCCTCCAAGGTGGCTATGTGTACGTGGACTTGATAAACCCAGATTTTGCAGCTGGTCTGTAACGTCCTGGGGAAGAAGGATCAGAAGAATTTAGATGCAGTTTGTTCCTCAGTTAGGAAGCATGTGCCTTTGTGAAGGGATTATGTGTGCAAGTCAAATGCACAAAACTTTTGACACTGATAAAAATTCCTTCCTTCCTGCTGCAGGGAAAATTTGGCCTGCTAATGGCCAAAGATAATTTCTGTATCAGTGTAACAGATCAGCTGGCTTTATTGATACTGAAATATTATCCCACTTCCAAAAAGTCATGGGACTGGAGAGAGCTGAAGTAAACACTATTCTATTTGTGTGTTGCAGTGGAAATCCAGCTTGCAAAGGAAAGTTTGTTAGCAGTTCTTGTTCTTTTATTCCACCTGTATTGTCTATATAAGCTATATTATTTCTACGTGCACTGTACTGCATGCTATTATACAGCTTTCCTTTCCCCTTCCAGGACTCTAAACATCATGGAGGTAAACCATCCCTTTTTAGAAATGAGAGCTCCTGCTTAGGGAGAAGTTATAAGCACCTGAACGTATGCACATACGTTGTTATCCATATAGGTGTACAAGTAACTATTCAGTCCTCACCAGTTTGAATGTCTGTGTCAGGCATAGTGTTTTTCTGCCTTCAGGAAGACTGATGTCACAATACAGCAGTTATTATGGATTGTAAATGTTATGGCCTTTTGTAAAGGAAAGGGAATTCTGTCAAGGAAGCATTTTACAGTTTGGAGATGCAGTGAGATGAAAAATTAAGGAACTATTCTTTCTTATTGTGGCCCTGTAAAATCTCAGAGGCCATATTTTCCTCTGCTGTATTCCCTTACACACACATAGTCTATTCCAAAAATTGAAAGGAATTTATATGGGAGGAGACCATACCCCTTATACCAGATTCGTATCAGGATAGATTCTTATGCAAAAGAAATTCTCCAGCGACCATTACCAACCAATTACTTTGGGTCACTTGAGCGGACGATGCTGTAACAAAGCCAAGATCGTTATTTGTCAGATATGGATGTAGTTAACTAGAAAAAAATCCCTTACCATGGCCACTTTTGTATCTCAAGTAAGAAAAAAAAATTGTTGTCTCCATGATTCTTAACCTAGTTTTAGTGTGCTGCAGAGATATTTCTCTGACATGTTCAATGATAACAGAAAAATACGTGGTGGTGCATTAAAAGCTGTAGAGCAAAGGAATTTTGGGGAACCTAATCAGAGCCTTAGGCAAGAAGAGGATGTGTAACACTGATATGTACATTTTGCTTTTACTGTAGTTAATGAAAAATGTTATGCCAACACTGTTTTTTGTCCCTTATGGTTTAGCAATGCAGAACCAATCGTTTTTATTCTTTGTGTTTTGTGTTTTTCTTCTCTTAATGTTACTTAATCTGGAAATAAAAATGTTTGATTTCTGTCATTCCCCTTGGCTACTTTGCTTAAAATGGTGTTTAATTGTTTTCACTTTAAAGGAATGGTGCCAGATTTAGAAGTTTAATATATTTCATGGATTTTATCTCAAGATTGCCTTTTTTTACATGCTTCTCCTTCACATCTGTCAGAACATTAGGCTTTTCAAACTTAGCCACCATCAGTCTGAGAGGGATTGTTAGTGAATTGTCAGATTGCCACAAAGGCCGAGTTTCTTTTCATTCTCTCCTAGCAGCACTAATCAAGACAATTCTTGTACTCAGCACAGTGCAGTAAATGCCTCCTGTTATTACACAGGTCTTCAGAAGACTCAAATGAAATGTGTTGGTTTCGTTGGAGGCAATGGATGCTTATGTTTCTAATTTTTCCTGTGTAACTGCCAACGGCCTTTCTCTAATTTTGAGAAAGGGCACTTAAAGGACTATTACTGTTCTCCAGCTGACTACTTAGTACCTCCCTCAACCTTACAGTGGCTTTTTTTCCTTTTCTTTGTTTGAGTACAAAGATGATGTTGCTTCTTCTTCAGATACTGGTACATTATTGATCAAAGTATAGAGAATACACAAGTAACATTTGAACTGAGATTGTATGGATGAGAGAAATTAACTTTTGTCAGATGCTTACTGTTTTCTGTTTTTATTTCAAGACACAGTTTCTACTGACACTGTCTTAAAATTCTGCCAGTTCTCATTTATCTAAGGAATGGTTTATGTTTAAAATTGGTTTTAAATTTTTTTCTTTAATGTTTCTCTTGGAGGTTTGTTCTTGTTGTTTTTCACTTGAGCTCATTCCCAATTTACAGATTTCATTTCCCTTAAAAAATGAACAACTCTATTTTCCTACCCTGTTATCTATTTCAGTAGGTTTCAGTCATATTTAGTTATAGCTAATTACAGAAAATTTCTTTCAGATCTTCTCCTTCCTAGCATAAACTGTTTTAATTCTACAGGCCACATTCACCTCTTGTCTAGAGCACTGAGACCGATGAGTTGACTGCACTCGAGGTTATGGTTCCTGACCTGAATAAAAGAGCAATAAATCAAACTATGTTCACTGGCATTGAAGCAGGCTCCAACTGTGTGGAATCAATGTGCCACTTCCAAATTGTAATTTTACTAAAAATAGCATAGTTTAACAATTTTGACAGTTGTAAACTTGAAAGATGGAGACACACTGTCCATCTTGCTGCGCATCACCTCATATGTTCTTTCAACCTTGCGTTTTTGAAAATAAAGCCAGAAAATTGTTGAACATCCTAATTTTTTCTTGCTAGGTACACCCATCCCTGCCCTCTACGTCAGAAGGTACAAATTTAAGTGGTGTTTTACAAAGTGAAACAAAAACATCTTGTAAGGATGGGGTTTTGGATCAGTATTTTCCCTTTATCACTTTCTTCCTCTGAATCTCTCTATGTTTCCTGGAAACAAACAAACAAAAAAACAAATTAGCAAATGAATTAGGGTTCATTGGTTCTTACAGGGGGCACAGTGCAACAACTTCTGTTTCATGCTGTTTCCTGGAGAATCCTGGCTCAAAATGTCTGCTGTATTTTCTCCTACCACGATTTATCACACAATCTGAATTTAATCTAGGCTCATTTCAGCAAACACTTAAGCATGCATTTAATATTAGGCACTTTATTTATCCTTTGGCTTTCATAGACTGTATGGACAGGTTAGAGTTAAAATCATATTTACATGCTCAGATGAATGGGTCAGAAGTTTCTTTACAGTAGTGAAAGATGAAGTAAGCACGTAAATCTCTGGTTAAGATTTGTTGGTAATGCTGAAGTTAACTACTTAGTTGGCCATTTTCCTGCCAGAAAAAAAAGTGTGTTGTTATGTATTGCTTTAATGCCAATTAATTGCTCTCTGCCTCACAAAATGCCTGAGGTTGAACCACACTTTGCTTCATCAGAATTCAACACTGTTATTGGTCTATGGGGAGGAAAAACAGGAATTAGAAGAGACAAGAGCACTGGGGAGCACTAATCTTTTATTTATGTATAACGCTGTACATTTCCTAACTGCACCGTGAGTTTTCCTTCTAACTTTCACTAATTATGGTGACTGGCATGTGGCATGTGATGGAGCCTCAGGAGAAGTGGGATACATACAGCTGTTCAGATCTGGCACATTGCATTTGAGTTTGCATTTGCTGGCAGGCCAAACTTTCTTTTTCAATGAGAGAAACTGGGATGTTGCGCTTTGCTTCCAATTGTGTCTGTTGCACTAAAGGAAACTTTATTAGAAGGAGCTGAATTACTTTCTGTGTTACCCAGAGGAGTTGTACACACAGAATGAGAACATGGCTTCAGATTGGTTGCATTGAATTTTCAGAGGTCCTTGCCCATATCTATCTGTTCCAGCTCTTAAATCACTCATATTGCTTATCCTGTATCTTTAGCCAAAAATGATGATGACTACATATGGAGTTATAACTCTGGAGTTATAACTCTAAAGAATATATAAATTCATCTAGAGTTATTAAGATTTTTCACTTCTGTTTTTGCTCAGATGAAGGCAAGGAGGAAGAGTATTTTCATATCATTTGACATGACTTTTTCAAGGTGCTAAAATACTTCAATCATTGTGCAAAGTACCTATTCGCCAAGTCATTTTTGCTTCATCATTATTAATTTTGTGAGCTCAAGCTGAAGCCTTCCTGTCTTTTAAATGTATGTACCTGAAGAAAGTGGTAATGATATACAAGACTTGCTGCTCTTGCGGCTAGATTTGTACCCTTGTTACACAAATTGAAAGTAAGCCAAATAAATTCTTTCCCACTCATGGGGACTATGTGTTATCTGAAGTGCAAGACTAGGGGAAATGTGTTAATTGTTTGACACTTCATCATTTACAAGACTCATTAAAGGAGATAATGGCAATGCCACAAGTACTGACCTGACAAAATTTTGCAGATCTCTACAGTGGCCTCTGCATTCTTAATATACAGTTGAGATTTTTTGACCTTTTTTGGGTAATAAATCTACATTGATTCTACAGTATAGCCCATCTACCTACAATCCAAGTAAATCTTTTTTGTTTCTGACTTTTTCCCATCCACATGATGTTTGTGTGCATATTTTCAAAGATGAAACCATGGATACAGCAGATCAGAGGACTACAATATTACTGCTGGTGAATATACTACATCCTCTGCGGTGGTGTGCCACTGCTTTGTAATTTTCATTTTGCTATTACAAAAGACATTTTAAATATAGCAAAAATAAATATATTCTTTCTGTTTTCTTTTCCCTAGACGTCAAAGAAAAAAATACTATTTTATTAAAATCTTTTTGCTGTGAAGTGTTTTTGTAACAGTTCTTTCAAACGGAACACAGGGCTATCCTTCATCATTTCCTCTATTTGTTTCTTCTCACTGTAAACTTAATGGAATAACTCAGGCTTGCAGTGAAGAGCAAACCTACAGGTGAGTGGCATAAACATCATAAGCTTCAGGGAACTAGTTTAACATGCTTAATTAAAGGAGTAATCAGTTCAAGCCAGGACCAGGTGTGACCAGCTGATGAACGTTATCTATAGTCTGTTTCTAGATGAACACTCTAACTATGAGAAAAGGCCCATCAACTTGTTGGGAGCCTATGCTTTTTTGGCAGGGGAAAGAAACACAACAGCAAGCTACTGCATGGAGCAAACCCATGTGTTTGCTGTTTCCTGCCTTAAATTCTGGTGCTGTACATGAAGTGCATTCCATAGATTATTGGAGTAGATTACCTGTGGTTTAGTATGTTAGCTTTGGTTTAGTCTCTGGTTTCAGATTCAAAACAGTGGGGGAGTTTGTGTCTGGAATACTCAACTACTCAGACTTAAGCCTGATCATATTTAATGTTTAAATTGGGCAACTTTGTGAAAAATTGTGTGTGCACAAAAGAAATTTGCCAATTATACAACTTTAGATGGCATAGGCAATAAAGAGTAATACCAGAGCGTTATAGAGATGGACTTAATGACTTTGAGGTGTGGGATGATAAAAATAGGATACAATTCTGTTGTACAAGTTCACGTGCTCAAGGAAGAATAGAACAATTCTAGTAAATAGGACACCCATCAGTTCCCTAAATTAAGACTGAGGTCTTCACAGCAGTTCTGCTGTGATAGATGGGCCAGTGGGTGAGCAGACAATGGCTCCTTTTGAGTACTTACTGAGCCAGTGTTGAGAGAAGACTAGGCAAATTGTGAAGAGCTTGCAGAATAGCACAAGGGCATACAAAGTGACTTAATATGTGATGTCAGCAAACCTCTTCTCTGTGTTTCAGGTCTCTGTAAATCTGCTCTCAGGGGCAGGAGCCTGAGCTCCTTCCCCAGCGGCTGGCGGTGTCTCTGCCCACCCAGTCCTGCCACCTCTCTTGTCCTGACACTAACATCTGTAGGGTAAGCTGGCTTCAGATACATCTGAAAACGGACCCAACAAAAGAAACAGGAGTGATTTTCAGCTAGTTCAGTTGTCTAATTCAGGTTACCACACTGAGCAGGAATGCTCTTGCTGGCCAAGGAGAGTCAGTGGGGCTGAGCGATGGCAGCTGCACATTTGTGCTGGATTGGAGTGACCGTGTTATGAGGGTGCAAGCAAAGACCTTTCACCAACTGTTATACATTTATCAGAGGACAGCACTGAGCCTAACGCTAGCCAAATGGGTACGTTGGTGTATGCTGTCACACTGCTGCCACCCTCCACATCTGAAGCTACTGCTACATGGGGACTCCTGTTCCAGATTACTGATTGCATACACACAGTTTCAGCCTCCTGTCTTCAGAGGGCTCCGCAAGTCAGCAAAATGGGCTTTAAACCTATTTGTGATTCACTTGACTATGCTGCTAGGTTTCTGCTACAGGAATGTAAACGTTTCTCACCTGGAGTTTTAATGGTGTTCATTCAGAATACACAGGAATTGTGCTCTACTCTCTCCTCATCCCCGCACCACTAATATACAAAAATTTGGGTAAGAGGTTTGTCTGAGGTTTTGGTGCTTGTTTGTTTGTGTACAAATGAAGAGGACTACAATACTTTATAGCTTAAGACATACTCCAGTATGGAAGCCACTGGACATTTCAAATGTTCATTATCGTTCCCAGGATGTGATCTTCAATTGGTTGCTGTTATCCTTTGGGCAGTTTTGCTGACTGCAATAGGGCTCTCCTCTCAGTTCTTTGCTGCAGTGCAGTACCAGGTCAGTAGGCTACCACTTGTGCACGTAAACATAACATTTATGTTGATTCTGTCATTAATATTAAAGCCGAAGAGTTCCAGGACCTAAAATCACCTGTTGGAACTACACAATATCAAATAGTTGGTCAGTTTATTTTTCCAAGTTCCCAACAATAATTTTTAACGTTTCTTTAAATCTGTGTACTAGCCATTTTTAAGCTCTTTTAGTTTTGGTGTTAAAAATAACTTTTTGAAGTGTACTCTGTCTTTTTTTATTACTTACAAGTCATACATTTCTTTGCTATATGAATGTTAACAAATATACAAAAAATATTTGCATGTATGGAAGTCAAGCCAGCTCGTGACAGCTCAGATGTTGTATATACAGATGCACTTGAAGTCAGGTGCTTAATTCACAGGTATTTTTTCACAGTGAACTACAATGTTTATACGCAATTTATGTTCAGTGTTATGTATTTATATTTCACTGTGCAATATATATATGGTATTTTTAGTCCTATAAAGCTTCCAAATAAGGATTTAATGGCTTGCATAAATCACCTTTTATTTTCCTGCATTCAGTATCATGTAAATACCATGGGGCTTTCTAAGCCCAGTGCTGCACTGTACACCTTTGGGACTGTGCATTTGTGTGCTTTTTTTCTCCTACCTAATCTGCCCTCAGTTAGAGCGAGGGAAGCTTGGGGAGGAGTGAGGAGACAGAATGACAGGCTGGAATTTGGCCAGGACATCAGCCTTAACAACTGGTTTGTGTAGGAGCTTGTGACTGCTGAGAACAGAAGGATCGAGTTTCTATATTTCATCTAAAAGACAGAGCCTTTGGTATGTCAGGGCCCCTTTTAAAACCGTGTGGGATTATCAGTACTAACTTAGAAATAAGAATGTCACAAATGGGATCTTTGTCACTTACTAAATACTTCATAACAGAGCCTCAGGGAGTTGAGAAAATCAGAATTTAGTAGCATCTTTGTTCTCTCTATAAGCAAACTGGAACAACTGTTGAAATGCTGCACCCAAAATCACAAAGTACAGTAAGGCACTTTCTGCCTTCCAAAATAACCTCAAAGTGTGGTGGAACGTGGCAAGAAAAAGGTGGGGGTGATCAGACCTCATATAGTCCTTGAAATGAATGCTTGAACTTCTCTTCCCCTTTTTCAAATGAATGTGCAATAAAGAGACCAAGGACTTTAATTTCTTCATCTATGTCTCATTATAGCACAGAATTATAAAGCAGCTCTTTAAAAGGAGAAAACAGCTTTTTGACAGAGGGAAGGTAAAGGAAAGGCTAAAAATCAAATGAACTCTGTTTGTCAGGACAGGATTTCTTCCAGGCTTTCTTTGCAGTCCAGCAATTTTCCCTGTCCTGTTGAGAGCCATAGGCTCTCCATGAACCCCCATGGCTTCCTGGGAGCGGGAAGGTTTCCCTGCTTCTCTGAGGCTTGGCTCATCATCAAGCACCGTCATCAGCCCAGCATTCAGGCTGCCATGGCTTGCTGGGTGCTGTGCCCACAGGTTCTGATGAGGAATGAAGCCCAGAGAGGTGAGCGGAGCCTTCCTCCTCTTGCTCTTACTGACCAACATGGCACACGGCCATGTGAGCAGTCCAGCGACTTAGCAGACCAAGGGCATGTCCAGAAAGATAAGGTAAGAAAAGTGCAGAGGTAAGATCCAGTGTAGGATTTTCCAAACAATCTTGAAAAGGAACTGGAAAGACTGTGACGATAATGGAAAGGTGAAGGATTTGCATGAAGGAGATGTTTCCACATATCTTTTCTTCAGGCATTAAGAAGAATTAACATTAAAACATCCAGTGAGGAATTCAATGACTTCAAATAAAATATTTTGAAATACTGAAAGGGAAAATATTTGCATTGCACTGCACAAAATGGACATTTACTGCACAGATCAGGGAGGTTTTTTTTAGTCTGTGCTCTCTTTAGTCTGTAAGCTCAAATGGAGAAGTTTTCTGCTCCAGCGCTGCTCGGAGCTTGCATCCATTCCCAAACCAAAATGTTAACAGTTTAATAAGCATTGGTAAAGCTCAAAAGCACATTTGCTATCACTGGAGATAAGTACACTTTTGCAATATTTTTAAAATTATTGACCTGATGTTTGACCTGAAGGAACTGTGTATCTGAAAGCTTGTCTGCTTCTCCTAGCAGCATCATTTGGTTTAATGAAGTATATTACCTCTCCCTGCAAACCCTGCTTGACTGAGGTTGCTTGGCAAAAAAATGAGAGAGCGATAGACAAGGAAATAATCCTAGATTTCACTGGGACTGCTCCTCTTTTGCCAGTAGTTCTTTGCCTTAGGGCTGAAATTTAATGTACTTTCAAATGATCAGAAATAAGGTTTTTTAATTGTCATTAAAACAATTATTGTAGGATGACTCAACAGTCTAGTCAAAGTCATGATGTTTAGGAAAGCCATTTCCCAGCAGACAGAGGTGGTCCTCCCTCGAGTAAGAGCACAGGGCAAGACAAAGCGTAAGGGGGCTTCTTCCAAGGTCCTTGGCTTTGGATGGTTTAACTTCAGCATGATGGACAGCAAAAAAGGACCAGATATTCAGGCACTGACACGGGCTGCCCAGGGAGCTGGTGGAGTCACCATCCCTGGTGGTGTTCAAGAAACGTCTCAGTGAGGTACTAAGAGACATGGCTTAGTGGTTTAATGGGTAATCTTGGTGGTAGGTAGACGGCTGGACTAGATGATTTTATGATTCTAAATGTTCTGTATTTTGGGTGCCAGTCCAAGGTGAAACAACAGTGTTGCTGGAGGTCCAGCACTAGTTTTGTGTTTGCAGCCCTCTAAAATCTGGCTAGATCTAAATCTGAGCAATACTGGGAATTGTCAGCCCTAAATGGCTTGAAAGGACTTTCTGCTGGACAAATTAAAATTTCATTTCCCAGAAAGCTAAAAGTAGCGAAATAGCCTGTTTTATTTCTAGCTATGTCTGCGTGGCGCTGAATTTGTGATTATGACTGGAAGTTGTATTGGCCTTGTCATTAAAGTCTGACCCTACAGTTAGAATATGAACTAGTGAACTAATTCCAGACTGTATTTAAGCCTGCTCCTCATGAGAAGACATTCATATTTCTTCTCCCCTAGTTGTTCTCTGGAGCCAGGAATGGTGAAGTTCTTGAGCACTGACAGATTGTGCTTTGTCCCCTGACTGCTTAGAGAGGAAGCACATAGACATCTTTCAGAGTCCAGCTTTCCATTTTGGTGAATGCATGTTGATCTTTCCATTTGAGTATAGATTTTTGTCTTGTTTAAATGTATTTTTCCACTAATACAATACATGCCATGTGATCTAAATTTCCTAGTTTCTGGTGACCTGGACATTCGTAAGTGCTACGTGAAATAAAAGAACCCTGTTTCCATTTCAAGATTAAACTGTGTGAAAAAAAGAAGGAGCTTTGGGATTGTTAATTATTAACATTTTTAATTATTTTTTTAAATTATTTACTCTGCTCACTGCTATAATAGCAGCAATGTCCTTATATGGAACAAGTGTGGCTGTAGGGGATTTAGAACATGCTTGGTTTTGCTTTTGAGCTTGACAGCCATTTCTCACTTTCTGTAATAATGACAGTTAGCTAGGGAAAATGAAGAATATTAATAGACTTTTAGACGGCTGTGTTTCTAGAGTAAAGACAGAAAAAGCTTTAGCAGGAGTAAGAAAGGAATAGAAGAAAGGATTATTCCTGTTTTCTGATTTCTGGTTCATTCTTGTTTGCAGTCTTTTATTTATACTGTTTTTCCAAAAGTAAATGTAATAAAAGAAAAAGTCTCCATCATGATTTATTCTTGCAATTTTCCTAGGCTTGTAGGATTATACCCTCCTCCCTCTCCTTCTCCTTGCAATAACCAGGCACTGTAAATCCAGCTATACAACCTTTGAAAATAAAGGGGTTTGCAGAGGACAACTGAAGCAACCTTAAACTTGCATGTTCAAAAAAAAAAAAGAAAAAAAAATAAAACTGAGACAGACCAAGCTCAGAGCTAGTGAACCTCTGGGAGTATTTGTAGCACGTTATTGCTAGACTAGTTCTGTCTGAATGTGCTGCAAAATAGACACCAGTGCTTGGAGCTGATTGTTCTTTTTAGAAAGTGACGAATTTCCCTGGAAGTGTTTGGAGTTTTAGATATATTTTTTTTCACATTTCTACTTTCATCTTAGATTTCTGGTTTTTTGTTTTAATGTTGAACTTGTATCTGCACTGCATCTGACAGAAAAGAGAACGTAGCCTGTTTTCTGAAATGTGATAGTGTTTGCTGATCCTAAATACGTCTTTGACAAGTCCAATAGTTGTGTATTCATCTTATTTCTACTGCAGCACACAAATTCAGCACTAATATTACATTTCTCTTTTTCTTCCACTCTTCTTTTTCTGGTTAAAGAGAAGAGTTGTTGTGTAAAGATGCATTACAGATACTGTGATGTGACACTTGACACTTTTTCAATGAATAGATAAGTGGAATTAAAATAAAAGTTTCTAGGATTTTTTTTATTTTTCGCAGTGGTTAGTTTTTTGAAATGTTAATTATTTTTTTTTTGTTGCTGATGGAGTACCAAGTGATGCTTACTGATTCGATGAACATAATTCTGATCTGTATTTCTTAATAGATTCAACCTGTGCACTTTCTGAAAGGCCAGGGATAAGGAGTGATTGTTTAATAACCCTGAAGTACAGTGTATTTTCCAGAATGGCCAGAATCTCCTTCCTCTCACATTATAAATTTACAATACAAAACTGATATGAACAAACTGCAAATAAGAATATGTACTGCTCTTCAGCAGAGTTCAAGTAGATGTACAGGGCTGCTAGCTTCCACCTAAATGAAGCCAGTATGTGCTTGTTTGGGGCGAGGAACGAAGCATCATATGTAGTTCACTAAAGGCTGTTAGTAAAATTTGGTGCCTCTAAAATACCATTTTAAATCATTCCTGTGTTCACACAAAGTGCCATTATTTTACAATTATTCAGCTTGAGGTGCAGGAAGTGGTTCATCTAATTCCTTTTAATAGAAAAGTGCCCCTACCACAAAACCACAAATTGGCTAACGTAATTTGACAGTGATAAAGAAGCAATTGCACAGAGCATGAAGAAGAAATTCATTGCTCACCTTCAAAGAATAGCCGTATGAACTGGACTAGGAATGTCAGTGGGGGAGCTTCTGTAAGCCCTGCTCTGTACTCAAGACATGGATAAGCAACAGATTTTTTCCAGGCCATCTCAATCAGGAAATGATAGGACTAGTAGCATGAGCAGGGGTTTCTTTCTTATATATTGAGAAGGTTTGATACTAGAAGTATTCTGATGAACAACTGAGATTAAGTTTCTAAAAATCAATCTGGGTTCTGCTGTACGATTAGTGCTTGTTAGTGGTTACACTCGAACATTCCTTTCAGGTCTTCTTTCCTGTTTCTGAGCTAGCAAATACAGAGAGGAGTCAAAAGCTGTACTGCATGTCTTATTTTTAGCAATATCTGCTTAATGTTTTTTTCAAGAGATACTGAATTATTTTTTTACCAGCTTGGAATTCTTTTCTGCTGGGCATTTTGTGGCATGATGCAGATACTCTCTGAACGGCGGAGAAAAGTAGGAAACATCTGATTTTCTTTGGCATAGACAGAAAACATCAGACATGTTAGAATGGCCTGAGAAATATCTATCTGTAGCCTTCCATGGCTCCTTTCTAAAGTTTCTGTACGGTATCATGCAGTTTCAGCTTGTTGCATTATTGTACAAAAATAGCATCTGTTGCATAACAGTCAGAAGAACAGACGTGGAAAGGACTTCCGGTTGCTGATTTGGTGCATTTAACGAGATGCTTTCCAGAGAAGAGCAGCGACTGGTACCTCCTTGGACTTTCTGTGGCCTCCCGTCATCCCCTTCCCATCGTGTATACAAGGGACTGTGTACAGGGATTTCTGAATCACTGGCTTTGGCTGGCCTGTCAGCTTCATTGCAGAGGGGTTTTTGCTGCTGTTTTGTTTTGACTGCGCTGGGCTTTGTCTTATAGATCAGGATTACAGTCTTGAATAATTCTTACTAGTCATGTCAGAAAAATTTTGTAAGATCCAGTAAACACATCCCTTATATGGCAGTACTGTGTCACAAATGTCCCAAGTGTTTTTGTACTGATGGAGTATGCTAGGAAAACTACAAGAAAACCTGAGCCATTCCTCTTCCCCCAACCCTCCACCTTGAAAAGGCAGTCCGTGGTCTTTTTATCCAATTGCTAGGATTTTTCTTCACGTTTCTGCAAAAATGGTCTACATCTTAATGTGCTGTTAGTATAGCAAGGAACTCAACACTTTGCTGAATCTGGTTCCCATTTCAGGTCGTTAGTCTTGGCTAGTATACCCTAATATCAGCATTCACAGTCTGTTTCTTCTTTTGTACTCATATGCTCTTAAAGAGCAGAGAAATAGCAGAGAAATATGCTTTTCCTGGTAAAATTATATGCCATGGTGCAGTCAAAAAAATTAAAAAAAAAAGCCAACAGACCCTCTCATAATTTTTGCAGAATGAACCACTTCAGTGCTATTGTAGCAGATGGTCCTTTGGAGAGAAACTGAGTAGTGTTACCAACAGGAAAAAAAGCAGAAATAAACAGGTGAGGCGCCATCTTGGCACATGGCTAACACTGAAAACTACTAAAACTTTAAGTAGCCTTTAAATCCCTGTTTTTCTGAAATACTTTCCTTATTCTCCATCTGTAGCTGAAACACTGAAAAAATCGCTTAATGTTTGTGAAAAATTTGATGGACTTCAGTCAGTTGCACCGAAATTTTTTCCTGTTAAAATGTACTCCCACCATCTCCTAATCTCCTCATCTGTTCTCTCCTAACTTCTTTGAAAACTTTTCCTATCTGAGGTCCTAGTGCTGGAGTCCGTAGCAATTTACCACTATTTTCAAAAACAAATTTGGAGGCAACTTGGTTTTACCCTGGTCATCAGGAGCTGCAGAATGAAAACAACTGTCTTTATGTGCTATTAAGGGATTCAGACAGTTTTAAGTTTGCACCTCTGTAATTAGTTTAGAGAGAGATGGGGTTTTCACAGGTAAGTGATTTGAAAGGATAACAACAGAAATAGATCTGCCTGTCGGACCTGTTGGGTCTGAATTGCATGGAATTTGACCTGAACTGAAATATTTCAGTTAAATGAGTCGTCATAAAACATTTACCTTTCTTTGATGTGGCATGTTGATTCAGAGGAGCTGTAGCCAGTGACCGTGCTCTGCCAGGAGTTGTGCTTCCTGCCTGTGGCTCCTGTGGTGCAGCACAGTGCTGGCGCAGTGTGGTCCAGGTGCTAGGTGCAAGGAGGGGTAATCTAGGCAGTGAGCTGGTCCCATCAAGATGTAGACATCAAGAAACTCAATCCGCAATTTATGCAAAGCTGTGTGCTGCAGTGAGGAAGACAGCTTAATACTGAAGTGACTCAGAACAAACTATGTTGCTTCAAGAATGCACCAGTTTTACCTAAAATATTGAAATTTTAACATTTCACATTTTCTAAATACTCTGAATCAGAACACCGGTGAAAAGTAGTCAACTACTGAAATGTTGGAATTTATCATAGGACAAACATTCAGTTATTTTCTTAGCTCAGTTCCTAATACATCTTATGTAATTAAGTTGTAAGATACCCCTGAGATTTTTATGCATAAATTTTGTGCCTATTATAAAGGAGGAAAGTGAAATGACCTGCCTGGCATCATTACAGGATATTAGTCAGAAGCCAGGATTTACTGACTAGAGCCAGCCAGTAAACAAGAATTTTGCATAGCAGGAAACTGCTTCCAGTGGTTGTTCCTGTATTTTCACCCAAGCACTGGCTGCTGCCATCCTTCATGTATCTGCCACACAAGGAAAGTATGAACGTTTTCAGTCCCTCTCGATAATGTGCCTGGACTAGACTGTTGGCCACCAAAGGGATGCTTTCTGCAGTGAATAAACTCTGTGATTTACCCTTTCTTCTGCTTATCTCTTCTGTTTAGCATGCACTTTTCCACATATCTCAGAAATTTGGAGCATCTCAGTAGTTTTATGCTGTTGTTTTTGACATAACTGTATAAACTTTGGCAAAGCTGAATGGCCACATTCTCCTCTCTGATAGCATAGCTTGTGTTGATTAGGGCAGTGCTGCATCCACTGCAAGAACCAGAGGAAACCATGTAAGAAGTCAATCAGTTGCTCTTTGTGCTGGATAGCCCTGGCCTTCAGCATAACCTTTGAATACTGCATTACCAGATTATTTTGGGGGAAGAAAAACATCAGAGTTGGAGCCAGGTTTGGAAGCTTCATCTCATCTCAGGATATTCTTGAGAAAACTTTTTATCTTCATTGCCTTGTCTTTTGTGGACTGAGACCTTCATCTTTGCAGAGGTACGTTCTTGTCAACAACAAAGTGGCAGAATATTGAAAATATGAGAAGCATAAACATCATAACATTTAAAACACAACACTTCTACCAGGTTTGTAGAGCATAATCTGGGTGGGGGGAATCTTATCCTCCCTGCATGGCCAGTCAGCTCAGTTGTCTGTCACTCCTGGCTTGCACATTTCCTCAGAGCTTCTTCAGCTTATTACTGCGCCTTTCCAGCATTGTCAGCTTCTGAGAACTGAGAGATTTTTCTAGGTAGAGGTACCAGCAATCTTCAGGCCATTTTCACTTCTAGGTCTTTAAGTACTGTTCATCTCATAAATATGACGGTCACCGGAGCAGTGGGTTTCTGGAGGTTAGGACGTGATAGATAACAGCCTTGTTCCTCATTCTTGCATTGTGCTTCTCTGTCTTCTGAGGGGAAAGAAACTGTCTCTTCTTCCTCTTGAGAGGAAGATAAAATTTTACAACAGAAAGAGACCATGGTGCTGAAGGCTTTGCTCCACTGTTTTGGCTTCAAATCTGTGCTCATTCCTTGCGCTCAGTACTACCTCTGTCATGAACAGGACGAGGGTTAGACACCTTGCACAAAGCTGGTCCTTCTCGAGCTGCATAATGTCCTTCCTTTTCTAGCACCATTAAACAAGATTTACAGATCCCTTTTCAACTGGGACAGTTTAACTTCTTGGAGGCTGAGATTTTTGTTTGGATTTGTTTGGCTGTTTTTTTTTTTTTTAAGCACAACACTTCTCAGTTTAAGCATCTCTTATGGAGTTTTGATTTTATTCTGAAGTCCTACGCAGGTTGCCAGAAGCAAGGTACACTCAGAAGGGGTATTCTCATCCATCTATTCTTGTAAATTCATTGATCAACTCTCTCCTCCAACTAGCCTGGATACTGTAACCACATTCTACTTTCTGCATAATACTTCCTGACATGTTAACAGCAGGTAGGAATCTAGGTATGTGCCTTGTATCTCTGTCTTGGACCTAAAGAAAGTTATTAAACACCAGGTTTTGGGGGAAAAAAATTTCAGTCCCAATATACTGACAATTTGCAGTGCAATATCGGAAGTTGCACTACAGTATCCTCGGGCAGAAATATGAAATGGAGCCTCACGCTGTCTGGTAGGTAATCTCATTGCTTCCTTTTCTTGGTCATACACAGCTAGGCCATCTGAAAAGAAATCCTACGCGTGCATCATGTGTACTTCTCTTGTGCACGGGGCTTCCAACCTTCCTGGACCCACATGAATAATGTTTGTGGTGTGCTGATGAGTCTCTAGAGCCGTAGGCATGGGCTGAGAGCAGTATTTGCCCCTAAAGGAAAAACATCCATTGCAAAACTGATTTAGGTCTTCAGGACATGACCTTAGGTATATAGATCTTTCTTCGGTACTGTTAGAGAGACTGGAGAACCTGTGCCGGTGGTTTTAAGTGAAGCAAAACAAGAAACCATCCTTCATAATCCTGAGGTGCCAGGGAATAAATAAGTGGATGTTTGAAGCTGCCATTTCTCCTACCAGAACTTAATATCAGAAGGTTATTTTAGAAAATATTTCCATTTTATCACTAGAATTTTTTGCTTTTTTTTGTTCCTTTTTCTTTCCCTTCTCTCACTCTCCTCCCCACCTGAGGGACAGGCATATATGAATAGTATCATTCGTAAGTGTTTCACCAGAATTCATTACAGCGAGGCTGAAGGTTTCATTATTCTTTAAGGGTGCATTAATAAAACTGCTGTACGCTTGGGTTTTTTAATACTATATGAATTATTCTGACAGTCAGTTTGCAAAGCCAACATATCAATCATTAAATTAAAAACGTAGTGATACAAATTAGCGTGATTCAGGAGCTGTAGAACATGTGGAACAATACACTCACTGTTTGAAAACTAATACAAATCTGTCCTTCAAATGAGAAAAGATAGCAAGCAGAAATACAAAAAATTACAGTGAATATATCTGGCAATCCCTGAACACATCTGTTTCCATGAATCAAGTACCATCATGCATGTTTTGTCCAGATCTCTATTATTCTTTTTGCAAATATCTCAGCAATCTTTAACGCACAATGTTCATTTGCAGGATGAGGTGTTTGTAGGCATAGCGCTTACACCTAAGCAGGAGGCAGCAGCAGCATAGAACAATCAAAACAGATCTCCCCATAGTTACTGCTTTTGTTTGCACAAGAGAGGATGTGCACAAAATATTTTGCAAAACATGTTGCTAACTCACCACTTCATGAAGTAATACCTCACACAAGGTTGCATCAGTCCTACAGGCTTAATCTAGCCTACTTCTGTGGCTTCTGGTGCTCTGGGGAGAGATACTGTACCTGAGGAGAGAGAAATTACTTTACCCTTAATAAATGTGAGGGACTAGGTGAAGTGCTCAGGACAGCTTGCTTTTTCACTTCCTTGAGCGGAAAGTTGTTTTTAAGCATCTTTTTCCCTTCCTCTGCTGATTCTGTGAAAACTGTGTGGCTGTGAATAACATGTTGGATTTTTGAAGTAGTCCAGTGAATGTGAGATAATGAAGTTGTGGCTAAGGTGCAGGACATTTTCAATGGCAAGCCTTTGCCTGTGGATTTTTTTTCTCCTTTCTGAATTATATTTCAGCCAAGCTGCTTTAAAGCAGCTTGCCCACACTACAGATAAAACCGTGCTCTGCATAGCTAGGTCTGACGTGCTTATCCAGCACAGCTTGCTTACCCCAGTTGTGTCTGTATAGCGTTCACCCTAGTACACCCAGCAGCAGCCTTGGTGGCTGTCAGCAACAACCACACCGAGCACCCAGCTCTGTGTCAAAGCATTGCTGCTGCCTGCTGCCACGCTCAGGGGGGCCGGGGCTGCAAGCAGCCCTCGTGCAGCGCCCGCCTTCCTCATACATGCTCCTCTGTGAATTCCTCTTAATTCCGTGGCACAGGCCCAGTCCAGAACACCAGCAGGAGAAAACATGCTTAAAAAACTGCTCACAGCCAGGACAACATGTTAACGATCCATTACAGGCTCACCGCCTTCATGTTGTGAGGAATCACAGTGTGCGCCTGACCTGTGCGGGTTCAGCTGTGCACAGCCTCACAAACTCGTTAAAAATATCTGCAGTCTTAAGATAGGAGATGCGATTTATTATTCAGGCATCCTGCTAACCACAGATTTAAAATCCCTGGGTATTTCTCATCTCTGGTCCTTCCAGGGCTGTGTTTTTGATGCTGCCAGTGAGGACTGCAGAGCTAAAAGCTGTTTGTTCTTGTTTGCTCCTTATCTGTGCTATATAAGATGCATGAAATATCACAGTGGTGGAATAAAGGCAATAATCGTTTCTAATAATGAAACTGTTCTGAAAGGGAAGACCTAGATTTCTTACCAAGATAGTGTGCTTAAGTATTTGCATAGTAACCGGGCTATAATTACAGATTTGCCTCTTTACGTCTCTTAGCTCTCAGGCTTAAGTAACCAGATCCTTAGAGCAGCCGCTCCTTTTCAGGGGAGGCTGGGTGTCAGGCAGCATATGCTGGGGCTGTGTGCAGTGGTACACTGACTGTGTGTAATGAGTGTTGATAAACTGTTTACTAAAGCTGGCTGAAATTCAGCATTTGTGTGTCGTGGGGTTTTTTGATACTTCTGAAACACTTCCATTTTCAAACGGCAGAATATATTGTTGGAATTCCTCACAGATTTTAATTTCTGAGATGAAAATTAGCTTCATTTTGGCTATTTAATTTTGAAGTTTTGAATCTGGAATTTTTCTTTTTTTAAATACATTAATTTCATGAAACAGCAGCGGTCACTGAAAATTTACTGTCATGTAATACACCACAAAATGGTTGAAACATTTCATTTTTGTTTTATCTAAAAAACATCATTAACTTCAGCTGTTACTTAGACCCTGATGACAGACTCCCTCCCCTACCCAGAAGAAGGGTGAAGGAGCTCAGCCCTGTGAGGGCAGTATCACTGCCTGGGAGGCCGTGTGGCCAAGCCTGACAGTCTCGTACTTGTGATACTGGAGGTGTCACCAAGCAGTGCTGCTGCACGGAGCTTTCCCATTTCTGGGTAAATTTTTATGCCTGCTAGAAAGAATCCATTAACTTCTGGCTATGCAAGAACCTGGATAAAAGGAGTTAGGTAAGAAGTGCTTGCACTGACTCAAATTAAGCTCTGTCCTAGGTCTGGAGTTGTTCCTTGAGAACTGAGAGCTGACTGCAAGCTGAAAATCCTGGAAGATGGGATTGTCTAGGGGATTTTTGTGTACAAGAGCATTAGCAGCCTCTGTGCCATTAACTTTCCTCTCCCAGAGAAACCAATCTGCAAAATTCAGATATTTTTCCCACTCTGCAGAGACATCCCTTAGAAAAAGGGATGTTAGTATGAACTAGAGAGGCAGAAATTCTGTGTCAAGGTGACTGTGAGGGTTGTTCTTTCCTTTCAGGTGTGTGCCAGGACATGAATATCCACTCTGGAGAGCAAGAGCTTTTTTGTTTCCTCCTTAGACTACAGAGTTCTGCATTGTAAGTGGTGCAGAGCTTGGTGGCAAAGGAAACTCTTTATCCTGTTGTATTATCTGTGTCAGTTTTAAAATATTCCTTGTTCTAGTTTTACCTTACTGAGAAGTTTGCATTTCCTTTGTTTATATAAACTCATTATTACCACATTAGTAAAGGCACCATCCTTTTTCTCTTCTGTTGCTAGATACCAGTAGTCTTTCAGTCTGTTATCAAGGTAAATAGCCTCCCTCCCTCTTTGAGCAGCATCTTCTTTGTTATTGATTATCTGCTCACTCCTGCCTGTCACAGACTTGACTTTTTCACAGGTAAGCTGAGATGATCTTGGCAGGTCTGATACTCAAACAGCCTTAAAGGCAATGTTCTTCCCTCCTTGAGCAAGGGGATTCCACTGAAAGCAGAAATCTAGTGTAGTTGCTGTCTTCTGTCTCCAAAATCCAATTAATCTTTGTGGTATTTCACTGTAGGACTTGGTGGAATATCACGAGAAAATACTCAGTCCCAGAAAGTAATGAAATAGCTAGACAGGCTTTCATTTAATGGCATGGTTAGAAGTAAAGATGGATTGTCAGAACATCATCAGCAATGAAACACAGAAGAGTGAGGTGTTCTCTTGGTACATCTGCCAAGCATTTGGGGTGAAATGGGTGGAGGTATCCATCCTGTATGTTGTGGGTGTAGCTGAAATAGAATTCTTGCCATGTGTAACAAAGGAGAATGTGGTAAACCTGTGATAAATTTCATAACAAGGAATGTTCTGTTGGTTGTTTGGTTTTCGTTCGTGTTTTTTTAAAAAGAAGCTTTCTGAATCAATTCTTAAAAAATTGTTGGAAACCAAAGAAATGTCACAGAATTTGTCAAAATGTATATGTTTTTTCCCTGTAAAAAGTGGTAAAGAAGAATGACCAGGAAGCTATAGACAAATTGGCCTGATATTGATTCTATATAAAATAACAAAACACTTGATTCATCACCAAGAGATGGTAGCTAAAAGTTAAATTTAATCTAATATAGTTAATTAATGCTAACATAGTTATTTGGAAACGCAGGCCTTGTCAGAAAGACATTTAGTTTCTCTTTTTTTCTAAGTGGATTATGCACAGGTTTATAAAGGCAAATTAACTGAAATTGTATGCTTGAACTTCTTCGGAACATAATACTGCTTGACATTTTGATTTGAAAGCTTGGATTTAGCCGAGTGTCTTTCAAAAATTGATTCATTGGTAGATCACAAAAGATAGTAGAAAAATGAGATAAATCGGTAAACAGCATTCTCTGCAGGGTGAGTAAGGAAGACTGAGTTGTAGTCTAACATTTAATGTAATTATCAGTGTATCTTTTGTGCTGAGTTTGCAGGCTTTGCAAATATTGATTGAGTAGTAAGTGAAGAGAAGACAAGTTGCTTTTATTGAGTTATCCAAGTGTGTTATTTAGTTGATCACAATTGCAAAGGATTGTCTTTAATAAAAGACAAAGTTCCTGGGGCTGCCATAAGAAAGCCTCTGAACATGAAGTCTCAGAACAGACCTGTGGCTAGAAGGAAACATGATCTTTTAGGTAAATGAAGAAAGATAAGTGGGAAAGTGATCTTGCATCTGGATACAGCATTGCCAAGATGGTCACTAGAATTTTATGCCTTGTTCTGATGTCAGAGCTTCCAGGGACACAGAAATACTAAGCAGAGATTTTAAATGGGTCAGAAATATTCCTGGGATTGAAGAGGAAGTTTGTATTCAGTTTATCAGAGAAATCACATCACCTTTTTGCAGAAGTAGATAAGAAAAAGAGCTGGAGATGGGAAGATGGACCAGTGCCTAGATGTAACAACCACATACATACCAGAGCAGATTGTCTGTGTTCTAACAAAATCAATTGGTTAGTGCAGACTGACTGCCAGATTTGTATTGAAATACATTTTCTTCCACAGTTTTCTGATGATTTGACCTTGTGGAGATTTTTGTCTTTTTCTTCAGTACAGGCATAGCCCATCTGTTGGGAGCATGCCTACTTCATATGCTCAAGCCTTGGTGTCTCCCTTCCCCATTGCACACGTTTCAGTGATTTTTGAACTGAACTATGTTGCATTACTGAAGATGATGGCCTTGACAGAATTTAACAACCTGAAATGCACAGAAAGCGCGTGTAGTGCCATAAAGGTTTAGATTTTGTAAAACCCAGACAGATCAGAACTAGTATTCACCACAGGGACCTGAATAATTGTGTGCCACTTACTTTACTTGACAGTGCTAAAAATGGATGCATTTTGTGTTGTTCAGGCCCAATCATCTGGATCCGCCCCTGTTACAAATATATTAACTTCTCTGCCCTTGTATTTTGGATCCTGTGTTACATGAAAGGTCACACCAGAAGTCACTTCTGGCTGAATTCATCTCTGAATTTGGCATGCCTTTGAATGATGTGGAAGTAACAAATAAACTAACAGACATTGAACTGATTTCTTATTTACATAGCAAGTAATTAAATATAAAAGAGAATAGGTTTGAAAAAGATGAAAAAGAACCTTCTTTAATACATATGCCATGTGGCTCAGTGCCATTTCAAACTCCTTCAGTTGGCTCTGAAATAGCTAGCTTCAAGAAATGCCTGCAGGGATGGGAGCTCAGATCCCTCAAGTTGTATGGCTGGGACAGCAAAGCCTCCATCTGAGCTGGTCAGCCTTCAGCTCCAGCATGCACTTGCTGGATGGGGTGCTTCTGTTTAGAATTGAGTTGTGTGATGCAGGCGTTCAACACTTTGATGTCGAAAACTATCATCTTTCATTTGAGGATATCAAAGCCTCTAGATTATACTTAATAGAGTTGTCTTGATCTAATGAGGGGGGTGGAGGGGAAATACATAATAACGGTTCAAGATCAGAGGAAAATTGAGACAAGGCAGGTTCATCAGATGTTGAGTGTTTTAGCAGTGTGTAAAACACACTTAGCTGATTTTTATTTTATTGCAGTAGAAGCATAAACAAAGGATGGATTTACTATGTACATACAGTGGCCAGCCTATATAGCTTTTAGTGCTTTGTACCAAAAACGCGCTTCCAAAACACATCTCAGTAGGGATATAAACAATAGGCTGTTACATGGGTAAGTACTGTGCATTTCCAAATTAGTACTCAAACCAAAAATGCACATAATTTAGCTGATAGACTACAACAGCCCCAGTGCATAAGCAAATAAATGGGGAGGGTACGAAGGGAGAGATATAACATAGAAATAAACTAAATATAGTGGATAAATATATTAATGACTGAACTGATTGACATGAGATAACACGATGCTATTAATGTGTCTCAACACAAGTCTAATACTGCAATAAAATGGTAATTCAGACAAAACCCTACATTTAAATAACATTAAGGACAATGAATAAAACCCACAAAAGCAAGAGATTTTAGAGTGAAGGCAGGGAATCTGTAATTAGCTACATGTAGGCACTGCAGCAAAACAATGTTTGATAGGTAGCATTTTTCCTGGTTATCCTGCTTCCATCAAATGCATTAAAATTTTAGCAGTATTAGAGCATGCAAATGATTGGGGATATACTATTTACTACAAAATTTTCTTTATTCAGATTTTTAGTTTACATCTGAAATGGAAGCATCATGGATTTAGAGGTGTTGTGGTGGATATTTTATAATTTATTTTTCATGCAGCATATTTTTTATTTATATTTTCTTCTGTGCATTTTATTTTCCCCTTTTGATGTGCCCAGGGAAAATGAGAAGATGAAATACCTCTCACTGAAATTATTTAATTGTGGATGTGTTTAATTACTTCCTATTAACTGACCCATGCGTGAAGTTTTTTCAGCCAGAAGAATGCAATTTCAGAATGGGGCTTGCTGAAACTTCCATCCTTGGAAGAAGTGAGCAGATTATGAATAGTTTGCCATGTAAACAGAGATCAGAAAAATTTCTGATGCGCAGCCCAAATATTTGTCTCTTAGGTTAGATCATGCATTTTTCTTGGTGTGTCTGTAAAACTGAGACAGAGACCAGCAAATGCCAGTTGCTAGGATCTGTCAGATCTTGTGTCAACACCTGTTTTCTCGGGAGAGAAAACTCAGCCACTGTAATTAGAAGCTTGAAAATTAAATATTTGCAAAACAGTCCACTCCTACTGTTTAATCAAGAAAAGAATTCAGATCTCTGGGAACATGCCAATGCCCTACTCATTTGATCATATGTGATTTGTCTTGGTTGCTTCTGTGCTAATTTAAAGTATTTTTTTCCTAAATGCAGTGGTGGGATCAGTTAACTTTCATCATAATAGGTTCTCATTTCTCACTGAAAGCAAACTATATCATTGTGGATCAGACAGGCAGAATATAAAATGTGTCCCTCTCCACCAGTTTATGGAGGATTATAACCTAACATTGGCTGGTTTTTGAGGTCAGGAAACTGTAACTTATATTACATTGCTGCTGGTATTTATCTGGCTCCTTACAGCATTCACTCATCTGGGCCTCTCTGTAATCTGTTAATGTTCACTAAGCTTAATGGACTATAAACTTTTGCCTGAAATGATTAATGAATAATACTCTTCTTGCGTGTCATTTGAGTCGTTCTTCTGTAAGCAGATACATGTCATTTATTTATTTCTACAAATCTAAACGCAGTTATTGGCAACTATCCCAGTTCCTCTGGGCAGCTTTCTAGAATCTGGGGACAGAAGAGCCCAGGTAAGCATGCAACCAGGAGGCAGAATATTTCCCTGTTGAACAGGGCTCTAGAAGTGTGCTAGAAGCATTCCAGCTGCAAGTGGATGCTCAGTCTACTCTCAAATTAAAAAAGTGCTCATCACTGGCTGTCTCACTCTGCAGATCCACTGCTATTGTGCAAGGGTGGTTGCAGACATGGCTACTCACAACCATGCCTCATGTAGCAAGAGCAATACTGTGCTTTAACCCCTTAGCCAGCCTCTGTTTTTCCAGGTCACTGATTATGGTTTGTGTCTCATTTGGTTTCCTCTCCCTTATTTCCTATCTTACAGGAGGGAACTCAGATATTTTTTTCCAGTATAGTACAGAAAAGTAGGCAGATGCTGCTTCCCTTCATGTGCAAATCTCCTAGGTACCCAGTGCAGTAAACCCTGTAAATAAATAGTATTGACTTTTCAGAAGCAGTCAATGTTTGTGCAGTTATCTTCCTGCTGAAGTCAGTAAGACTGTTACCATAGACTGAGCACAACGGTAATCCTACTTGGGAGAAATACAGTCATATTCTGGAATGTCTCTTTTGCTTTGTTTTTCACTTTTTTTTTCATAGTATTTTAACTGAGTTAAAGTTGTGAAATTCCAATTTTTAAGTCTTCATATCTTGTTTTTGGCTTTATCAAGATGGAGTAATAAGACTAATATTTGTTACTCGCAAGTAACAATTGACATAAAAATTACTGTTAATTAATAGGTAGTAATTATTTTTTTACTCAGCAAGTGAGTGATATGTTAGGTCTGTCTGGGCTTGTGAGTTTACTCATACTAGCGAGAGCACCCAGAGGCAGTGAGATTTCCTGATTTTCAACAGTGAGGGAAACACAGGCTGCCAATAAATGCAATGTCTTTTATAAGGGACTGTAATGTTTTTTTAAGGGTCAGATTGTTCCTTCCAGATATGCCTGTGCAGTTCTAGCCTAAATGAGCAACAGTTTTGAACTTCCTTGCGAGTTTTGCACCAGTGCCCCCATTTACCATTTCAGTAAAGCTTTTTCAGAATGTGTACATGAGAGAAAGATTTGGTCTGAAGACTGTTCTATTCAGAATAAATGGTAGGTGGCTATGATGAGTGCAGCCAGCTTAGCTGCAGTTGTATTATGTTTCGCTTTTTCATTTCTGAAAGGAAATAAGACTATTTGAATTAAAATGCTCCCAACAGCTCATGTATAAACTCAAGGATAGAATCTGCAAGGGTCAGCTTTGCATCAGTTGTTTGAACACTGTGGTCAACAGAACAGACGTGCTGTTGCAGGGGAGAGGTGAAAATACCACAGCAATGAGATGCTGCCTATGTGTAGGACTCTTGAAGTATAGCTTATTTTGAAACATCTTTTTTTTTTTAATGAAAAGTTGATTAATTTAGGAATTTTTCTCTCAACTTTTTTTTTTTTTTAAAATAAGCCTGGCAAATTCAGCTGCTGTAATTTGTAAGAGTACAAAGCTCTTACACTCCAGAGATTTTCTCCTTCAGTCCCCTAGTGGAGGAGCCTGCTTTCATCAAGATGCTGGAGTCTTAGCCTCTCAGCACAGGGAGAGGCAGAGGATGGTTAAATAGGTGTTCTACCCATACACCAGGAAAGTAACATGCTCAGGGGCAATACTGCACTTTGTTGCAGTCCAAGCTGATAGAAGGAGGAGCAATGGCTTCTATGATGATGAGCACCGTAAGACAGACTCATGTTACCTCGGCCAAAGACAGTGCTGAGAGTTTGGGCCACTCGCAATCCCTCTGTTCTCTCTCTTGATCTTGCTACTTGACATCACTGCTGCCAATGTGACCTAGGCCATGTGTACTCATTGAGCTAATTTTTATCAGATATCTGAGTTACAGATTCCACTGAAGAGCAACATTTCTCCAATTAAGGATTTTATGGTTTACTAGTATAGCTTTGAGAAAGTTCCAGTGTCTTTCATTTGCTTTTTCCCTTGAGGCCAGACTAAAGCCCAGACACTTGCATCTCCTTTAGTGTAGAATGCCTTGCTGCTTTAAGAAAGGATGTAATTCCAAGGCTCCATGCTGTGGTATACATGATTAAGTCACTAAGCCATTATGCTAGCTGAATACAAGTGTTGGAAAGTTAATGGCAAACTGAATTTCATCCAGTTCACGTGCTTCTAATTATGACCGGCTGGTGTTTGTAGGTCTTATGCCAATAAAGACATCCAAAAACTACAAATGTAACTGGATCAGAGAGCATTTGGCTTTAACTAGCTGTCAATTAGGAGGAGAGTGATGGATTCCAGATATCTGTTTGTGTCTGTATGTACAACTGTGTGTTCGCTTCTTTTTTTATTCCCTGAGTTCTCTCTGCATTGTAGCAATGAGATGTGCTGTTTCAGAACTACTTTGGAGGAAAAGCTCCCTAGACACCTCCTTTTTGGCAGAGTGTACCATGCTTGTAGTGTTTTAGCTTAGTCTCTTCAGTGGCAATCTGTTCCAGTTACCTCTCCCCTGAAGTAAAATTGATAATACAATGATTTTAGAGGAATTATATATGAAGAGGAAAATGTACGGTTTGTCTAAATGAAGCAATTTACCAATATAGTTGTATCAGTGCAGCTTCACTGCTATGATTCTCCGTGTAATTTCCCATGTGGACGCTCTTAATCAGGAATAAATGTGACCTACCTAGAAAAGGGCCATCTTATACCAAAATAAGTGTTATAGCTATAACATAAAGGGTCCACTTCAATGTTTTCTCCCAATTGCAGCTTTTTTAGCTAAAGGAGGTAGCACCTTGTGTCAGCCCTCAGCTTCCTATCACTATTGTGTAGGTGAAGGCAACTGTCCTCTCTGATTTATCTTCTCTACTGCTTGTGATATTGTTTTCCAACTGATTTCATTAAAATATCTTAGGTTAGCATAAGCACTTAAAATTGTAATGTAATTTAAACTTGCAAATTGAAAGCAAAGTAATAACTTAGATGGGCAGAGCTGAGTGTTTAGGGGTGGCTGCCATCTCCAGCATCACAGTGGCAGGTAGGAGTGGGTTCTAGCAATCCAGCCTAGCTCAGTAGTACTAAGTTGTGCTGTTCAGACAGGAAGGAACAGTATCCTGAAGTGTTAATCAAAACTGATGGATTACAGGAACTAAAAAGAAGTGTTGCTCCCTTGCGTAGCATGATGTACTCCATGTTTTAAAGAACTCTTCAGAGCTGTGTGTTGGAACTTATAAAAGAGTTTTTCAGATCATCTTGTTGAAAATGAAATGTCAAAATGAAATTCTACTTTGACAGTATTAATCTGAAACTTAGAGCTGAATGTAGTCTGAAATTTATTAGGCAGATTTTGGCCTTCTCAGCTGTTGGTTGGAAGAGTGAGTGTTCACTTGCCAGAAGAGTGAGTGACTACATTCATTTTCTCTGTGGATTCATCCAGCACCATTTGTCATGAATTAATGATCAATTGTTAGTTCAATATTCAGTTTTCCAGCTGCACAGATTAGACACAGAAATCTAAAATAATAAGTCACATGGCATTGTTTCTGTTGCCAATAAGATGAATCTAACTTGAATAATATTTGAACAACTCAATTCAAATGAGCTCATGGAAACTGAATTTAAAATATTTCCTGTGCATCATCATATGTAGAAGTTTAACAATTCATTTTCTCAAATAGTTACGATTGTGTTAACATGGAGTAATAATTCTATATGCAATGCAAGCTAATAATCTTGCTTGATGTTTGCCATTGCTTACTTTCCACCAAGAAATGTCATAAATTAAGCACTATGTTTAAAATCTCCCTCTACTAAGAGGCAAGTAATCAAGACTGTTGTGATTTTTCTTACTAGGTTTTGCACTAGAATGAGGTAAACCAAGACCCTGTTCCACACTGTGGTAATGCTTTGAGATCAGTTTGAAAGACTGGTGGTCCCAAACAGTAGTTGATATAATGAATTTTACTTTAAAGTGGAATTGGAATGTACTGCAACACATACAGGCAGCTCTAGATCTGAATGTTAAGGGTTAGATCTTAAACAGATATGGCACCATTTTTGTTGTTCTTTTAACTTTTTTGTAAACCAAAGAAAATTTGAGGTCTAAAAACAGTAAAGGAAGTGGTGTTGAGTGGTGACAACTCTGTTGTGCGCTGGGCTGCATGTGACCCCCAAGGAGATCAGGCAGTCAAGAGTGCTCTGCAGGGAAGGATCCAGCAAAGCCCCACAGGCTTGGCACCTTGAGGAAATGCCAAAACAGGGGTTCCTGGACTATGCAGGCCTCGTTACTCGGCAGCATCAGGCTGTCTTCCTCCTGCCCATGGCATGATCTAGCGATTTGAAGTAACAAGCTGTGAGGCAAATACGTAGGTAAATACTCTTAAAAATAAGTGCTTTGGATTAGAGTCAACAGTAATATAAACCTTACTGACAAGATTTTATATAAACGATGGCTTAGTCTAATTGATGACTACCTGCCTGCTGTAAAGGCTTGTAAAACACATACCAAATCTTGCTTTGATTTTGTTTGTTGCAGTAGAGTTGAAATGATGTGTAGCTGAGATTAGGTAGGAGGATCTTGCAACCTCTTCAACCTGATTTCAGTTCATAGCAGCTGTTTCTGCTGTGACAGTTGTAGCTGTGTAATTTGCTGAGAGGATTCTTCAGGTGGAAGAAGAGGTCCCCTCCAGGCCCAGCTAGCCCACTAGCCATTCTTTTTTTTTTTTTTCAGACACACAGTGAGGGGGAAAAAAGTTGAATTGGGATATGTTGTGTGCTTTGATTGTTGCCTGACCACAGTAGAATTGGCATGGCTGGTCATGTCTAAGGACATGAGAAAAGAACAGTCTTGTAGAAGACTCCTATCTTCTATTAGGCAAGGTGAAGTAGCTGGAAAAAGCAACTGAGATTCTAAGACTGACATCTTTGAATCTGCTGTTATCTGGCAGAGCCTTGAAAGACTGTGATGAGCTGTGCAGTCTCTCATCCTGTTTTGGATTTGATATTAGTGAGAGGCCAGATCTGCCTGTGTTGTTGTCACTATTTGTGTTTACATAGATCTAAGAACTGGCATAAATCTATTGTTTTACAGCAACTACTCACTGAAATAGAGATCGGAGTACCTCTGTGGCAACAATTAATCAAGCCCCATGTACAAATTTCTCATTAGTCCACCATCTGCATGACTTTGATATACAACTTCTTGATGAGAAATTTTGGCATAATCCTTCATGTGAGTTACACTTATACACACGCTGCTCTGAAAGTAGTGCTTCCTATTTTGTTTTGTTGGCCCACGACATCAGAGGTGGATGTTGGTGGTATGGCTTGAATCTTCCTGCCAATATTACATTCCATGTTGTTGCCATGTGCCAGATGGCAGCAGAGGGGCACTCTGACACGACAGTGTCTGCCATGGAAGCGTGTATGAAGCAAAGGCTTAGAATTGAATTCCTCCATGCAGAAAAAATGGCACCCGCTGACATTCATCAACGCTTGCTGAATGTTTATGGAGACCAAACAGTGGATGTGAGGCAGTGGGTGGTGCGTTTCAGCAGTGGTGACAGTGGTCACCTCCACTGGTGCAGATTTTTACAAATGCAGCATGCAGACTCTTGTTCTTTACTGGTGAAAATACAAAGCTAATGGTGGCAACCATGTTGAAAAATACTGTTTCATAGCTGAGAATTTGCTCTATCAGATAGTGTTATTGTGCTCTTTGTATCTGTTGAAGTTTCCATGGAGATAAATAGAAGGCATTATTTTCAGAGCAACCTCCATGTTTGGTTTGATTCTCACAAGGTTTATTAACTCTCATTGTTAAGTAATTGTTCATGCTTTGCTTGCTGCCAAAGAAACCATCACCACTACCAGCAAACAAGTTATTTTCTATTGCAAATTGGTGTAAATAATGTCTCTATTCCAGAGCCTTTGAGAGGATTAAAGGATTGGACCTCCCCATGTATCCTGGCACCATATCCTATTTACTGCATTTCCTGTTGTCTTGATTTCACATCTTAACACTGATGTGCATCACACAAAAGAAATAGCACCATTTTCTGTGACGTTTGCTGTTTTAGCTGAAGCTACACCTGTAATTTCTCTGGAAACTGCCCTGATAGATTCACACACAAGAATGGAAGAATGGAATTCAGATCAGTTTGGGCAGCATTGTTCTGAATGAGTTTTTCAAAACCACAACTTGTTTGTTTCAGGAAGGGGGGAGTTGTTTAGTTTTCCTCCCTGTACCGGGCTTGCAATTTTCAGAAAATTTGTAGACATTTAGGTTTGAAAAGAACTACTCTCACAGTTTCAGCTCATGTTGTCATTACTGCCCGGATTCAGTAAATTACACAACCGAGTCTCATAGACTATCAGTAAAACGCTAGCCGCTTAAGATTATTTTGTGTTTTTGGATTCAGATAATAGTTACTTTTTACTAGCTGTTTCATACAAACTCACAAGAGAACTAACCTCTGTGAACTTGAGAAACAGCAGTTTCATGCTATTCTGATCTAAAACGTTAGCAAAGGTAACGCAGTCACATACACCAGGGCTTCCTGTAGGATGTTGTGGATAGTGATATGTGATTATTGGCATTCTTTGAAGCAATCAGGCTTAAACTTCTTTCAGCAAAGAAAACAAAAAACAAGCTTAGTGGAAGTGGAACAAGAGGCTGAAATATAAAGAGGAAAAAAATCTCTAAGGAAGTACACTTTCTAAAGATCTTTCATGTTTACATTTCTTTTTTTCTTGCTGTGAATAGAGCAGTGTGAATGCAGTAACAGCAGGGCTCGTTTGAAACCTGTCTGAGGGAGTTCTGCGTATGCAAAGCACACAGAATTTACCTTTTAAAGTAGGCTTGTTTCTTCAAGGTACCAAATTCCTCATACTTTTATTCAAGTCATTCTTCACAGAAGCTCTCAGAAATCGTTAGGATCCTGGGCGGAGAGCTGCATATTTAGTACCTCTCAGAAGTCAGAATCTCTGTTGGTTTATATCTGGCATTTTAGGACTGCAGAGAATTAAATTGGAGATTGTGGTCAGTAACTGCCACGTGTTCTGTGCTGTTACAATAATTAAATGATATTTGGACTATAACAAGCAACAGAGTTTCATCTACTTAAGGAATTGCAAATGCTCAGCTAGGAATTTCACCCTCCCCTCTTTGGCCAATATGGGATAATCGACCATGAGTAAATTCCTAGTTTATTACACTGTAAGATTATACCTTGTAGGTTAAGCCACCTGTAATGAAGATACACACTTTGGACTGGAAATAAATGAAATATCATTTTGCCTCAGCTGAGGATGGGATTAATTTCAGCCAAGGTATTCTTAAACTCTCTGACTAGGTGATTTGTATGTATCTGATCACTTCTGTAGGAAAAGGTTTCTTCACATATTTTTAGCAGCAATATTACATTGATAATAATTTTGATCTTGCAGATGCTGAACCTGTCTTCTTTTTCCCCTCCTTTCCTCCTCCTCCCNCCCCCCCCCCATTTTTTTTTTTATGTTCAGTTGTAAGCTAACAAACATGGCACTGGCTATCAAGCCAAGAGTCCTGCTAGGTCTTCTAGTCTCTCCTGCTAAAGCAAGAGAAAATAACCTGGTACAGAGCCACTCCAAGGCTCTTCTATGATGGCCCTTTCCCCAAGTATAATGGCAGTGCAATGGCATTACCCAGAGATTGGTTCATAGAAGGTTGTCTGTCATGACTGCCCATCCTGTAGGAAAGGAGGCTGTTGGGAACAACTTGTGAGGCATCAAAATTCACCACAGGGTGTTCATATCACCACCCTGCTGTCTGCCTGTGTTTGTGGAGTATTCAAGAAAAAGGATGTCATGAGGTCAGAGAGCTGCCCTGGCACGTCAGGCATAACCGGTGGAACCATAAACTGGCTAACACAGCTGGAAGTCAGCATGTCTGCTGTTAATTGCATTACAAACTACAGTCTCCAAAGACTGCACAACCAAATAGTTAATAGTTATGCGTGGTCAGAGTTCTGGTGCTTGTATCCAAGATTTCCCCTAATATAGTTTGAGGAAGATCAAAAAATGTCTCAGAGAATTGTAATAATAGCTCACAGTCTTATAATTCTTTGCTGTATTTGTTGTGTTCTGTATGAATTTCTGTGCCTGCCTGCCAATTTATTTATATAATTCTTGCTGCAGACAAAGAATTTTGAACTAAATCAGTGTCCTTGTTTTGTTGTGCTTTAATTTACCTGTCACTTAACTGACTTTGCAGCTTGATATTTTATGTTTCTAGTCATTTTCCAGGTTTCACCAGGTTCGTTGCTCTAGAAATACTATACTGGAGTATCACACCCTAAATGTGTATACTTTGTGTTTTATAATCATATTGTGGTTTCTAATGCTTTCATAGGAAAATATTTAACTCCTCTTTAGGTTTCTATTTTCCCTTGCTTTTACCTCGTTTAGAAAGATTTTACACACCGTTACAGACATTGTGAGACTGTTACTTGAGATCTGTGTGGGCCTAATATGCAATTTAACCCTCTGTAACTTATGAGACCACCCTCTCACCAACTTTCCAGTTGATTTTGGGGGACCTGTCAATACACACTGCACTTCAGGTGTACCTGGATAGGCTGGAGGAATGGGCTGGCAGGAACCTTATGAAATCCATCAAGGACTAACACAAAGGCTTGCATAGAGGAGCTATGCAGCTCTGCTGAAAAGCAGCTGGGAGTCCTGCCTGGCAGCAAGCCAGCAGCATAAACAGGCTGTGAAGGTGTCCAGGAGCAACCTGGGCCATAGGAACAGGAGCATGGCCAGTTCCCAGGCTCGCTAGAGAGGAGCCTAGGGGAAGCATACCAGGGTTGGGGGTGAGACCGATAGCCCAGCTGAAGTCCTTCTATGCCAATGGACACAGCGTGAGCAACAAACAGGAGGAGCTAGAAGCCATTGCGAGGCAGGAAAACTGACACAGTCACCATCACCAAAGCATGGCAGAATCACTCGCATGACTGGAGTGCTGCAGTGGAGGGCTATAGGCTCTTCAGAAGGCATAGGCAAGGGAGGAGAGGCAGTGGAGTGGCTCTGTATGTTAGGGAGTGTTTCGATGTTGTAGAGCTCAATGCTGGTAACAGCAAGGTCAAGTCTTTATGAGTAAGGATCAGGGGGAAGGCCAACAAGGCTGACATCCTGGTGGGAGTCTGTTATAGACCACCCAACCAGGATGAAGAGGCAGATGAAGCATTCTACAAGCAGCTGGCAGAAGTCACACAATCACTAGCCCTTGTTCTCATGGGGGACTTCAGCTTGTAAAATGTTTGAAAAAAGCATTGATTACCCTGATTGAACTCATCAGAGAGCTGCCAGGCTGGAAGAGGAGCAGGAGCACATGCTCTGTGCAGAGACAGAGAGCAGTGAGCTTGTTGAGCCTGCAGAAGGGAAGATCTAGATGGGACCTGATAGCAGCCTTCCAACACTGTGGGTCTCTTCACAGTGCTGCCTGGAAGGAAGATGAGAAATGAAGGACAATGGCTCTGACTAGTTGTAAGGAAAATGTTTTTCACCACTGGGACAGTTGATGCAAACGGGCTGCTCCAAGGTGTTCTGTAGGCTCCATCTGGAGAGGCTGAATAATCTGGATGCTGAACAATCTAGACTGATCTCATAGCCACCTCTCCTTTGGATAGACGTTTCGACTAGACACATCCTGAGATCCCTTCCAGCCTGGATTTTCCTATGACATTATAAAGTGCAACTGTCACTTAAAAATAAATTGTTAATGTCTTTAAATATTCCTAGGAAAAAAAATACAGAAGTACATATAGTGAGAAATTTAGTGTCTCTAATTTTGACAGCAGAAATGTATCACCTTGCAACGTCAGGAAAAGAACTGCTAAGTCCATTTAAACTCTCAAAATAAAGTCAAGATGCATTTCAATGACCAATATGTGTTGAGATGAAATGAATTATGTATACATATTTCTGTTATACTTAGTGAAATGATGCTTTAGAAAAGAATGTTGAAACATTTATTTAAAATATACAGGCAATCTCACTGAGCTTGTTGAAACATTTATTTATTTTACTATGATATTTTGAAAATCTTTATAGGGTTTTAGAAGTGCCAACATTTCTAATAAATACACGTATTATAAATCCACCAAATAGCATAGTATCTGAGTGAAAGATGTAAAAGCAGCAATAAGAGAGCCCCCCTTTGGACCTGAGGAAAGAGCCCAGGTATACCCTCCAGCAGCTAGTGCAACCTGCTTGTAGAAGATGATGAAGACACTCTTCACTAAATGACACCGCCCGGAAGCATGATCACTGTCTGGGCTAAATTGAGTGATTACACAAAGCAGAGAACTGTTTCAAGCTAGTGTTTGTTTCTAGCATTTGTACAGCGCTGAGCTTCTGCTGAGGCTCTCCCAGCTAATATGCCTTTACTTATGACTGCAAAAAAAAAGGTCAAATTCAATTTCCAGAAAAGTAGTAATTTACTGGTGCAAATGACTGAGAAATAAGTGACTATTATATATGGAATAGAGTGTTACCTAGAATAATTCTCTTTTGTGTAGGATCTATTTCCACTTTTGCTTTGGAACTGAGGCTCCAAAGGTCCTGATGAATATTTTATTGAAATCATATTTCCAGGGAATCCTGTCATAATAAGCAGGAAAGCAAACCAACTACATTTTACAAGATAAAATCCTTCTGACTTACGTGGCTGTTATTCTAATTATTGAATACATTTGAAAATATTTCCATCAAATGTCAGCTATTGTACCATGTTGTTTTTAAAAGTGCCTCTAGAGGATACACTCTATGAGTGATATGGGTACTGCTTTTTTCCAGCAGTAACAAGAACATTGGAGAAATTTTCTTTTCATGTGTGTTCTGTCCCTAAAATTTTAAGCCAATCTTCCATCATCCTCCTTTTATCTTTTATTACAACTTGCAGGCCCATGATATGTTCACCTTGAGTCCCCTGTTCTTTCTTAAGAGCTGACGCTTAACCTTTTTACTGGATGACAGTTCAGTGTCTAATTAACTTGGTCTTTAAAACCAAATATATAAACCTCTATCAGACGTTATAAAATCCTTCCTACTCCCACATCACAGATTTTGCAAGCTGATGTCTGAAATTATTCTGTATAATTCTCTCTTTTGTACTACCCCTTGCAGAATCTGTTTGATGTCCTGGTCACCACTTCTTTTGTTGTTGTTTTCTTTGTTATAAATACCACTTTCATAATTACTTTTTCCTGCAGTTACAATATTGAAGATCCTTTGGTTCCTGGCTTTTTGTGACTTGTCATCTGTAAGTTTCTGTAATTACTAGCCATTCCAGAGTGTTTCATTTGCTCCCCAATTTCATTAACTACTTTTTCAGCAGTGAAGAGAGTTCCTGTTTGCTCTCACTCCATCAGTTCCACAACTTTCCAATTTTGAAATCTCTGATTTGTATTATATCAAGGCTACTAGTGCTTGCTATACTTTCTCCTAGCTTTTCACATTTTGTAGTCACAGCAGCACATATACCCTCTGTTATTTGTGTGAATTAATGGCAATTTGCAGTCGAAGTGGTATTTATTCAGCTGCCATTCCTTACCAACTGTCTAGTACCTTACCTTTTTATTTTGTGTTGTCCTCACAACACCTTGAGGTATTTGAATTTGTAAACCAGGTGGCAGAACCTCAGATTTTTGTCCAGAGATGACTTGTGCCATGATCCTCTTCCTTCCTCCTAAAGCAAAAGCTTCAAACTATCAGACTCATAACTTTAGCTCTGTTGCAGTCTGAAATTGGGTTTCGTTTTCTTGATATGCCACGTATCACAGCACAGAGCTCAAACTTTTGGCTTTATGCTGTTGCTGTGTTTATAGAGGTTTTAGAAGTGAAGCAGCAGATTTAGAAGTAAGATAAACAAAAGCTTAGACCTTGCCACAAGCGTACTGATTATTTAAACTGGACAAGGAGAGGTCATCTGCTGTTTTGAGGTTCAAGAACATCTCTGACTAGATTTTTTCCTATCAAGAAAGCCTTGTTTTTGTTTCAAGGATGAATCAATTTAAAAGCTGTTTTTTCTTGTGCATATGCAAGAAGGGAAAAAGAAAATTCAAAGTCCTCATCTGGCCCAGGTTATTTGTTTCATATATACAGTGTTCTGTGTTTTATATATATATATGTAAAATGTCTTTTCTGTTTATCAATAGCTTTTGCTTCCCTGCTCCATTTTTACCATACTTTTCTCAAGAGATCTTTTCAGTCTGTTTAATTATATTGTCTCTACTAAAAGAAAAATGCATCAAGAGTTGAAATTTCAAACCCACAATAATCAAGTGAATTTGAAATTAGAGGAGAGTTGATTAATTTTCCTTTACTCTTAGGCTGATCTCAGTTCACTGATCTAGATAAGATCATGGTAGCATTTGATTCTTGGTCCTTGTGTGGGCAGAGCCCTCTCCTCCAGGTGCTGTTGCAGCATCCGGGGAAGTTGGTTTGCTGCAGAAGCATTTCTGATAGGTTATTTCTGTTGGCTGTGTATCACTTTGGTACCTTCTTTAATGAGTCTATAGTACAGAGATGCAAAACAATAAAACTTGGTGTCAAAAGTGATGATATCTCATACTAATCTCTAATGTAGTCTCCCTCTTTTGATAACCTAAATGTGTTGTTTTGCTAGATCACTGTTAGAACGCTATGAATTCTATTTAACCAGCTGGATATTGTATTAGTGAAGCACATCTCCAGTTGCATTCTCCTTTGATTGCTTTCACACCTTCTATAGTGTTTGACATGATACTAAGATTGTACCTAGGGAGATGCTGTTCTTGATGGCCAGCATATAGATTAGTGAAGATTACATACAGAGAGATATTGGGCTATCTATTTAGGGTCTGTGCCTACTTAGCTTCTTTCTAGGTATTTTTCTGTGCTTATCACAGTGAAATTTCTCAATTTTTTTGACTGTCATAATCAATTTTTTCATCACTCCAAACCTTTTCTGTGATTTTCATTTTTTTGTAATACATAAACATTTATAACTCTCTGTAGTATGTTTCTTTTTTAGCTCATAACTGAATAGTTGTCAAAAACAGTAATTTCATTGACTCAAACAACGATAAAGAAACTAATAGAAATTTACAATGTGGCAGTTATTTTGCATGAAAGAATTAGTGAGAACAGAAGCAAGAGAATCCTCTTCTAACACTTGCTTTGTGCTGCTGCAAGTCAACCTAGTTTGTGCAGCTCCCACCTCCTGAAATATTGTTATTCTGTTGCTATCCTGTCTGATTTTTCTTCTTTTTCTTCCTGTGCATAATTATCTCATAGTATACTGTGTTCTACCTCTTTGCTCTTTCTTGCATGCAGAACATGTTTCCCACAATCTGTTCGCTTCTCCCTGAGTGTCTTTCTTAAAGGAATCAGTTTACATTGACACTGAGTAGACAGTAGAAGAGTCCTGCTGGGTGCCCTCGCTATAACCTGATTTCCTCCCTATTTGTTCCATGGGAAATGGTTACCTGCAGTGTTTAAACACACTTTTAGACTGCTGATTCAGAACTAAACAACTTAAAAAGCATACAGAAATGAGATTTGCAGGATCATTTGGAACGTTAAGGCTTTTGCTCAAAGCATTTTCAGACAGTAGTAGTCATAGTTATTCTCACAGAATGGTAGAAAGTTTGAAACCAAGAAATTAAGTTCTTGGTTTTTCTAGCCATGCCTCTGTGTGTGTATTAAAATCAAATTCATTATACCTCTGTCTCCCACCATTTGTGTTTTGTCAATTTTCAGTATAGTTTGCTTGACCAGATGGTTTCAAATATTAATTTCAGAGACTTCTCAGGATCTGGACATCTCAGTTGTTTTCACAGGAGCTGTGGAGTTGTTGACAGTTCTGGGTCTGGCTCATGTAGTCAAAAGTCTTTCTTCAATATAAAAAGCAAACAAATAAACAAAAAGCTCCCTACCAAGTGGCATTTAGCAGCCTGGGAGAGATGATTTTGGACTTACTTAGTCAGGCCTGACAGAAAGCTCTATACTCAAGCCATGGGTGTTGATATTAATCTGCGTTTAGGTTAGCAGTCACTTTAGGAAATGTTTTTTTGCAAACCTGGTGTTCTCTGGTCTTTGAAATAACAGTTAGTTCATCCCAACATAGAATAGGGTTGAACACTGGGGTAGAATAAATAATCTTCCTCCAACTTATAATTTACTTTAAGATTTTGAAATATCTCAGGATGAAAGGTATGCTATAAATACGAAATATCGTGTGCCCTTATAAATCTTTCCTACTTGTAGCTGTGTTATCACAGAAACCACAGACAAATAGCAGAGTTCAGCTAGCCAACTGTAAAAGGATTAGAAATGTGTCACGTTGATAGGATAAAGAGATTGTGAATGCTATCTCACAGAAGAGATGAATCCTTCTCTGGATTTGTATTGTTTAATGAACTGCTATGGTTTCTTTATTAATGACGTCAGGATTGTGTTCCTTGTGCAAGGGGTAAATATCCTCCCGGAATGGTTCCTATCTAGCCTAGTTTGAATGAAGCATACCCCCATTACTGAGACATAGTTGAACAGCCCTTCCAGTTCTGATATGTCCTATTTAAATCCCCATACGTACAACACAAAGAGTGGATCCAAAAGCAAACTGACAGAGAGGAGAAATGGAGTTGCAACTCTCTTTAATGCTGAAGAACAGATATTTGCCAGGACATGTGCACGACCTGTTTGTTCAGCTGAAGAGCTACTGGTGCTTTATCCAATAGGGTATTGCTGTTTTATTTCAACAGAGCTATTTATCAAAACTGATGGGCTCTGTAATCCACTTAGTTTTCAGCATCCTGACATTTTAGAAGCTTTGACTGATTCTCAGTGCTTATTTGTCACTCATTTAGGACTTTGGTCCTACTCCTTACAGCCTCTCAGGGTTCAGCTACTGCATGATTTCCTTTTGTGGCCCACCAAGATCTCTTTTTGATAAAGCTCATAAAGTCAGTATGAACATACTGGAACCAGGAAGAGGGAGCCAGTCTACCCCCTACTTTGCAACAAATACCTCCCAGCAGGTCTTATTAACTTGAGCTTAATGTCACCGGTATGTGGCTTTTCTCTGCTCACAAGCAGTGAGCTCACATCCCTCTGCAAAAGACTCTGCAGACAAATCTAACTATGACTGCATGGGGGCATTTAGCCTTACAGATCTGAAGCTCTGTGGTGTCATTTGGCACAGCTTTTCTTCTCCATGAAGGTTTCCAACTCTAATTAGAACTATATGTACTTGTGCTTGTGACTGCGCAGCAGAATGGGAAAATAAGGCAACAAAACAAAGATCACAGGAAAATAACATCCTTGCTCCTTTCTATCTATTTTAATCCATTAAATTTTCATTGTTTTCTGAGACTTCACCATATTTTGCTGCTGTTATGCAATATTGAATTTCAGGTCTCACTGTACTTACACTGTCTCTCAGAAAATCAAATTCCTGACCAGAATTTTTGATAACATTAAAAGCACCCACAGAGGGAATGGGTTTGTGCATCTGTTCTTTACCTTACGTATACCAAATGGCAGGAATTTCTTTACTTACAAAAGCTTCTATTTCAGGTAATTTCTCAATAAACAAACAGTACAATTCAAATAGTGAATACTAGTGTAAATATGTCTCCAGCATTCTGTGCAAACATTACATCTATGGCAGCTATTGTATATTCTGAATCCGGAACATTTGTCTTGCACTTGTGAGGAATAAACTTACAGCTGATGTATAGTTCAATCTACACACCTTCACTACACGGAGAAACTTCATTTAGGACTTTTCAGATATACATGGGAAAAAATGTGCTATTATTGTAATATATTGCAGAAGTAACTGCATTGTCAAGCTATCATTGTTCACCTATAACAAAAGGATTTTGAAGAATTGAGGATGAATTCTGAATAAGAAGAAGCAGCTGAATATTAGAATGAAAAAAAAAGAAGAAGAAGAAAGTTCTCCAGATTCTTCTGTTTGTTCGGTTGTTAAAATTAGATTTTTCTCACTGCAAATTACTGGAATATTCTTATAAAGAAATCTACAAAAATGTACAAGTGGTACCCTCTTTGAGTTAAATTGTGCATCTAAAGTAGTACATGTATCTGAACACTCAGATTCATCTGAGTTTGTTATACTCGCTTTGGATATCATATAACAGTGTCACCATACAACTGTTCACAGGACTGGGCCATTTGTGGCCCATTAAGCTGATATAGAAGGATCCAAATGACACCAAATTTTCTCTCTTAAACGTTATAAAGTATTACTGCTAGTATAATGAATCTCTCAAAAAAGAAAAAGGAAAAAGAGAGAAAAAGAAAAGATACATATAGGTATATACTGTAATGAGGAGTAAGCAAGATATTTAGAAAATGGTGGTTGCAGTTAGAATCTGTCTGCCAGAACAGACCAGAACAAAAAAAAAACACCAGTGGTAAAAGGGAGGGATGTTCCAGACTTCTGTGGTTTGTTGCCTGTAGCCCTTATATAGGTGTTTCTGTAAATTCAGTTAAATTGGGAAATAATTTTTAAAATTGAATGTATTTTTGCCTTGGCAAACAATCTGGCAGAACATTCTGCTGAATACAGACATATGAAGAAAGATAACTAATCAGTTATTTATTAGAATTTTAAAAATCTTTATTGCTCTTATTTTTATTCCTTGGACCTTTGGACTCACATAGTTTCTGTATTGTTTCACTTCTTATTTTGATATAGAATAATTTATTCCTGAGAAACTCATACTTGTTTATTTTGCATAGTAGGGTATTAACATGTATCACAAAATAATCTAGACATAAATGGGATTTAAAACAAGCCTTATAAGTAAATTAGAATTTGACTCAGATCTAGAAGAAATGTAAATGAGTACTCGATATCTGCAACATAAAGACATTCATCGAAAGTGGAAAATTATCATCCTTTGGAAGTCAGTCAGCACACAGCTGAATCTGGCCCTGTCGCAACCTACCTCTGTTGCACTGTTTTAGATCCATGTCCTACGGGATGCCTGGGCTAGTACAAGTTTTACACGTACCAGTCCCAACAGTTTCCCTTTGAGCATGCCAAAATACACAGTTTGTACAGATGAAATGCTAGGACTAAACTTTGAAAGTAACAAATGTGAATAAATAAAATAAAGCCTAGTGCCAAGCATAAATAAAATAATAGACAAAAATAAGTAAAAATAGACTTCAAAAACGTGTCAAATAATACTCTGGTGTTACACAGTTATCTAGGGATCCAACACATTCTGACAGAATGTATCAGTCTATGTATGCAAAGGCAAACATTTTATTAAAAGAAAATATATCAGTTTTTAAAACACGCTCTGTATTCTGTTCCCTAAACAACCCTTTGAGAAAGATGTTCACTGAATTTCTGTGCAGCTTGATGAATGATTGGAGCTAACAAAGCAGAAATACAATTTTCAACAGGTTAGGCTTAGTTTGATCAACAGCCCACTCCAGTACACCGCTTATGTAACAATGCATCCATCTTCATGTGTCAAACAAATGCTTATTTGTATATTATAAAAGAAAGTGCAGTACGGTGGGATTAATGAAGTATTGAACTGGTAAATCTACATGTGGATTTATTTTTTTTTCTGTATGAAAATCAAAGAATAAACTCAGCAAAATGCCCATTATAGAGACAGATTTTAGGCATTATGAACAGACCCCAAGACATGTCTTCATCTTAATTGAGGAAAATGGCATCAGTTGTCACACAGGGGAGTATCCCACCTTGCCAGGCATTGACAAGGCAGGCTGCTGTTTCAGCACGTTTATCTCAACAGGTTATCTGTGTGTAATGCACATACTTTTGTCCCTTGTGTGAATATAGCTATAAAAGACAATATGGAATTTTAAATGTTATTCATTGCCATGTGTGCTTCTTGTTTGACTTCTCCATGAATATGAATATGTGCACACTGATTCTTATGCCTTTATTATCTCTGAGCTTGTCTCAAAATATTAAGACTACTCAAAATATTAAAACTCCTAATTTTTTCTCTAGTTTCCCTTCCAAATATGCCTGTGGCATCAGAATGCCATTGGAGATATCATGCCAACCAGAGATCCCAAGCCACATATTTAGTTGGACCTTAAGCTGTACAGAAAATTCATACAAAAGAGATGATAACTGGTGGTTGTGAAATACTGAGAAACAGACTATTGAACTACAAACACATTCCTCTGCTGGTTTAGTACCAAAACATTTTTAACAGCGATTTGAAGTATTCTGACTCTTCTCTGAAGAGAAGGGGAATATGTAGCTGAACAATAACCCATTCTCAGATGAGAAAGAGCATCTGAGCAAGTTCAAGAAATATCTTGAGCCCATTCAAACCTTTTGTTGCTACCGTCAGTGCTGTGCAGTGAAAACATGATTTTAGAATAGAATTATTGTTAGATAAGACAATTCTAGTGATGAATCTGTTTAGAAGTCTTTGTTCTGCTGCAAAACAGCAGTGATTGATTGCAAGTGGACTAGGCTGTGACTATTCCTCATAAATACTAAAATACACTCTTGTGAAGTTCAAGGAAATAGCTCATGCAGGACTGTTTATATCAGTGCAGTTCAAATCTTTTTCTCTAAATAAACTATCACATTCATAGACATGAAAAACAATTTTGCAGACAAGAGGTGTATAGATAAGCATGCAAAAGCTTGCGTTCATGTTTGACCTTTAGATCTTCTTTAGCAAACTGAGTGATTCTCTCTTCACACCTTGGTTGATGTAATACGGTGGTCTGCAGCAGCTGCTACAGACGCATTTCTCCAGTGTTAATTGTACTGTATAAAACAAGCTCTGGCAATGTGGTGACTAGTTAATTGAACTCTATAACCCTTTCAGGAATTTGCAACTCCAAGCCACTGAACAATATAATTCATCTCAGACTTTTTATTAAAGTCTTCAGTAAAACTGTAAAGCAACAGTGGTATATTAGAATGCAGAGAGTACTGTGTGTAACCAAGAAAGCCACCTCTCCAGTGGGCCTTTAATAAAATAAACGTTTTCTGATTGTGCGACACTTATTTTTAGCTTGTTCTTGTTTCAGCTCAGAAATATTGCATCCGTAACAATTCATAAAGCTGTAAAGCAGAGGAAAAGGAGGAGTAGAAAGGAAAAGGTCATGAAGAGATTTAAATGTTAAAGTAAAAATTTTGAAATCAACATGACTGTGGCATAGCATGACATTGTGATCAGTAAAGTATGGTGGAAATACTGAATTTAGAAAGAATAAACTGCCTAACAGCATGCTCCTGAACCATTTGTTATTTCCTAATTAAAGCTTGTGAAAGGGCAGTTTATAGACAATTATAATAAGCTCAGTGTGGGAGATGTCAGAGTGTAAATCAGACTCTGCAGCAGTAGAGCTTTAAACATCTCTAATGACAAGTGGTGGTAGGTAGATGATACAAAAAGACTGTTTTGACAACATGATTGATTGAGATCTTGAAATATGTAAGCAAACAAAAAGTGTGTGAATTCAGCAGGAGACCAAAATTGCATACTGTACAGCACATAAAGAGAGGGAGGGGAGGCTTGTGGCAAAGTTTAAAGCCTTACTTGAAAATAAGAAGTCATAGTTAAGCGATCAAGTGATTGCTACTCAAATCAGGATTTTTCTTAAAAATATTAAAGCAGTTGTATACAAAGGATACCCTTTGTGTCTTAATTATCGCTATACCCCTCTTGCTCAGTGTAAGAGTGGCAACTTCTAGCACAGAACTTGTCATTCACTCTATAGCACATACCGATGTTCTTAAATACACCTGTTTTAACCCACATTATGTTTCCTCAAGTGTCTGCTTCCTCTGTATATCTGTACTTTCTCTGTTGTCCAACCCTAATCTCTCTCTTTGCTTGGCCATTTGAGAACCAGAGATGGTCGTGTCTTTGTGGGGGAAGTTGAGCCTTAAAAGATCGTTGCAGAGTTATCAGTGTTACTTATTCTCATCTAACTTTTTGTAACATTTTGCATACAGGTAGGATTTTCAGATGAATCCATTTTTGACCAGCATGTGTTTTCCAGTTGATTAAAGTGGGAGCACAAATAGGTCAATGTTAAGTGCTTTTTCATATACTCTCTTCTGAGGAGACATGCCCAAGTACAATTTGTGGCAAGCTGCTTAGTTCAGCACAGGACTCCAAAATGTCACTGGGGACAGAGGGTAAGGACAGGGCATTTTAGATTACTTCCAGCTTCATTTTGGCCTTTGAAGGATTTGAGAAGCAGACACAACAAGAGTGATCAGGTTCTCTACACCCATCTCTCTCTGCATAATAGCAAAATACCTATATGGTTATTGAGGGAGTCTCTGTCAGCTGCTCTTATAATATCTGTTTTGTTTTTATCCCACAGATATTTCAGAAACCTTTACAGATCCTCTCATTCTTGTCTTCACTGTGCAAGTCATTGGAATAGTTTGTGACATCCCATGCAAGTCATTGCACGAAACAGCAAGATATTCTTGTTGCTACACATGCATATGGCCTGAAAGTTAAGACATTAATAAATACCATTTCTGTAGTATCCAAAATTTGATACCTGGCTGTTGGATGCAAAAGTGTTTTCACCAATGTCTGACGTATCAGATACAAGCCTGTAGGAAATTCCTGGTCAAACATTTTGTGTTTGATATTGTTTTTTTATATTCTTTACTCTGCCTTATTGGTCTTACCTATAACTTCTTTTACTTATCCAGTACAAATTTTCTGTTAACTTAGAACAAAATTTCAGAGACAGCAAGTAGTACCCTAAGGATTGGTTCGCATTAAGAATGGGTTTGGACCCAGAATCTTTGAGTTTGCATAAACTGAGGTCTGAATACATGTTTTGTTAACTAAATCTTACTGGAAGCTTTTGTAGATTCTCCACAGTTGATCCTGAAACTAAATTTGCATGCCCTGGATAGGCTTGGAAAAATGCTATCCTCTGTGGCTGTCTGAAAGGCGAATATATTCAGGCATAGAGAAGGAGCTGGCAGTACAACTGCTTGGCTTTCCCAAGGGTATATTTGTCAATCTGCTTTTGTTTCTCAAATGCTGATGTTTTATTTGCGTTTATAAAAGGCTAGAAGAATAGAAGTTATGCAAATTGAGATTTATTTCAAGGCAGTTGACTGCAGAGTTACAGGTGTGTGCATGCCTACAAGACTACGACGTCATTGGCATCACTGAGACGTGGTGGGATGAGATTCATCCACGGGTCCTGAAGGAACTGGCGGATGAGGTTGCCAAGCCACTATCCATCATATTTGAAAGGTCATGGCAGTCTGGTGAAGTTCCCACTGACTGGAAAAGGGGGAACATAACCCCCATTTTCAAGAAGGGGAAAAAAGATGATCCTGGAAACTACAGGCCGGTCAGTCTCTCCTCTGTGCCTGGCAAGATCATGGAGCAGACCCTCCTGAAGGCTCTACTAAGGCACATGGAAAATCGAGATGAGGTGATTGGCAGCAACCAACATGGCTTCACCAAAGGCAAATCGTGCCTGACAAACATGGTGGCCTTCTATGATGGAGTCACAGCAACAGTGGATAAAGGGAGAGCAACCGACGTCATCTACCTGGACTTGTGCAAGGCGTTTGACACTGTCCCGCACAGCATCCTGGTTGATAAACTGGATAAATATGGGTTTGATGGACGAACCACTCGCTGGATAAGGAACTGGCTGGATGGCCGCACTCAGAGAGTGGCGGTCAATGGCTCAGTGTCTGAATGGAGACCAGTGACGAGTGGTGTTCCTCAGGGATCGGTACTGGGACCAGTGCTGTTTAACATCTTTGTCGGTGACATGGACAGTGGGATCGAATGCACCCTCAGCAAGTTTGCAGATGATGCCAAGCTGTGTGGTGCAGTCGACACGCCAGAGGGAAGGGATGCCATCCAGAGGGACCTGGACAGGCTTGAGAGGTGGGCCCATGCCAACCTCATGAAATTCAACAAAGCCAAGTGCAAGGTCCTGCACCTGGGTCGGAGCAATCCCAAGTACACATACAGGCTGGGCGGAGAATGGCTTGAGAGTAGCCCTGAGGAGAGGGACTTGGGGGTGTGTGTTGACGAGAAACTCAACATGAGCCGGCAGTGTGCGCTTGCAGCCCAGAAGGCCAACCGCATCCTGGGCTGCATCAAGAGAAGTGTGGCCAGCAGGTCGAGGGAGGTGATTCTGCCCCTCTACTCTGCTCTCGTGAGACCTCACCTGGAGTATTGTGTCCAGTTCTGGGGCCCCCAACACAAGAAGGATGTGGAGCTGTTGGAGCGGGTCCAGAGGAGGGCCACGAGGATGATCAGAGGGCTGGAGCACCTCCCCTACGAGGACAGGCTGAGAGAGTTGGGACTCTTCAGCCTGGAGAAGAGAAGGCTGCAGGGGGACCTGATAGCAGCCTTCCAGGACCTGAAGGGGGCCTACAGGAAAGCGGGGGAGGGGCTTTTTACAAGGATAGATAATGACAGAACAAGGGGTAATGGTTATAAACTGGAAGAGGGTAGATTTAGACTGGATATAAGGAAGAAATTCTTCACTGTGAGGGTGGTGAGACACTGGAACAGGTTGCCCAGGGAAGTCGTTGATGCTCCCTCCCTGGAAGTATTCAAAGCCAGGCTGGATGGGGCTTTGGGCAACCTGGTCTAGTGGGAGGTGTCCTTGCCCATGGCAGGGGGGTTGGAACAAGATGATCTCTAAGGTCCCTTCCAACCTGAACCATTCTATGAGTCTATGATTCTATGATTCTATGAAATACTTACATTGGTAAGATCTGATCAGATCATTCCCTACCTTCTCCCGTCCCAGAGAACAGGATCGAGGATTCAGCCACTGAAGTAAAGCTGAGCAATTCTGTATTTGAAAGTAGCTTGTTTATGTGACATTCACATTCTGGAATTAACTAAAACAAAGTGTCACGAAGAAAATTGTTGTCAGAGAATTTCAGAGAGGATTAAGGGCTTTTTTTGCAGCTATTGTCCAGTCTGGGGTAACTGCAGGAGTAAGATACTGCTTCTGACCAAGGGTCGGGGTGGAATTTATACCCACCCATCTGCTGTAGAGCAATATCTAGCTCACAGTGTGTATGCTAAGTGAATTGGGCAATTTGTTTTCTTTTTTTACAGATGCATGTACACATCAAGATTAGTGAGTGGCTACTACCTATTGTACCCAGCCATGTGCTGGCTTCTATGATGTCATAGTCTGAGGCAGTCCAACACACTGAATCAGAATACAAGAACATAGGGAAATGATCTTTTTTTCCCTTGTAGCTATTTTTCTGTCTTGTTTGCCTAATGTAACCCATACATCAAAGTGGCATGACTATGGTACCCAAATCTTGTGCGGTATGTTTTAGAGCTCTGCACAATTTTCATTGAGATTAGCAGGTACAGCACAAACATGCCAGATTGCTGAACATCATGTAGGTGTTTTGTAGGAGGTAACAGGATGGAGGATGTTTGATATCAACCATTTAAGTTCCACTCCCAACAGTTAAATGAGCTTGCTTGATTTTTATCTCTGCTCATCCTTCACAAATCCCCAGTGTCTCCATCCCCAGCACTGCTATAACTCTTGCAAAGGCAGGCTGGTCAAATGGTAAGCCGTGCAGACTGGGAGATACAAAAGGAGCATTGGACTGTCTGATTTCATTGGAAGGGACTTAGTTCTGGATTAAAACCTGCCAAATACATCCCACTGTTTTGCACTCTGACTGAAACAACTTTCTACACACCTTCGGCTATCTTTCTTTATTTTTAATCTGTTATCTGTGTTAAGCTGTTGAGCTTAGTAAAAAGAGGGATGTTGCTGAAGAGTTGGTAACTCCATTTAACCTGTGAGATAATGACCATGGGGTATCTGAAGGCACCTAGATTGTCCTTCAGATACTGACAATGTTAGGAAAACAAGACTCTTATTAAATACAGTGGCTGATTTTTCTTTACAAGAGGGAAGTCTTTTTCATGCTGTGTCATTGTTGTTATTAAAGGTTTGACTGTCCTGCACAGTGTATGGCTATAATCTCTCAGTGGAGAAAGTCGGTTTTTCTGCTGTGATATCACTCTGTTCATCCAAGATTGTTTTCTTTCTGCCTCGTGTTCATTTGCCATTGCATGCCACTGCTCATAAATATGCGCTATCAGCTGAACCTCTCCAAATTTGCCTGGCAGAACGTATTTTTCTTTTCCAAAGGTCTCTATTTAATATGAACTGCGCTCCAATCATTTCTAGCACCTGTTCACTAGTTACATGGTGCATCAACAGCAATTTCAGAATTCTTCAATAGCGTGACAGCTTGAAATTGTCATTTCTTTATGAACACTGGATGCACTAAAATCATGTTAGTGCAGTTGTCATTTTTCTTTGTAGTCAAACATTGGATATTTTTTTGTGAGTTGAGATATGTGGTGAACAGTTTTTCACTAAGGACCGCGCTCAGTTTCCATGAAACGAGAAGGGGGCTTTTGTGCAGGGCACATGTCAATGGGTATGCATAGAAAGAGAATGCCTTTTGAAGTGATAGATATGGACACTTCAACGTAGCACACAGATGATGCTGCTACATGAAGGACTTTTTGAAGCACTTAACTTCATTATAAAAAGTGGAATAACATTATCTTTACTAGCGGGGATTGAAAGCAAATAATGATTTTGGTCTAATATATGTAGCACTAAGGAGAGATTTTCACTCAAAACTAAAATGAAGGTATAGATTATGTGGTACTCAGCAGAGATAGCTTTTAAATAATTTTATTGTTTAACAAGCCACATTAGGAGTATCTTAATGTAATTAGGTGAATGAAGTGTTTATGTTCCTGTGTATGTGGTTCCAGGGATGATTATGTACCAGCATCTCTGTAGTTGAATGGCTCAAAGCTTTAGGTAACAATGTTATATCTAAATGTTCATTGGCATGCTCATGCTAGAAGAGTTTTTGTTTTCATTTTAGCTGTTAAAAGAGTCTCCAAAAAAGTACAATCTCATTGCGTAAAGCGCTACAACACTGAAGTAAAACCTCTCCTGAATGCCCCAGGGATTTACGACCCATAAATGAGATGAGATAAGTGGTAAATGTTTAGAAATGGGGTGCGCACAAGAAAATGAAAATGGTTGAGTTGACAAGCGTCAAGTTCAGCCTGTCAGTTACCATAGCCTTGCTAGGTTTTCAATGTACGTTTTAGAAAGGCATGTTGCATGGACTAAATAAACGGCAAAAATTTCAGTTCTTTGGTTTGTTCAAGAAATGCAATGCTCACGGATTTCAGCAGAATCCACTGCAGGTACAGAGCTCTACCTTGGAATGAAACTAGTACCGACCGGGAGCTGATGCTAGAGTGTGGCTGCTCCTTCAAGTGTGGGAACTGAGTGAAGAGGTTTGACAGTGAGGAAAGCCACAGTGCTGGTACTTGCCTCGTGTCTGATAGCAGCAGCAGAATAGAAGTGGGATGACCTTCTCTCTTCTATAGGATTAAACTTTTGAATATTCATGTGGTATTCTGGCAGGAGGCTGTATCAAATCTAGACTACTTCTGGACATTCTGATTCCACTTTTCGTAACTAGAGAATGATAAATTCTAACATTATTTTAACACTTCCCAGATTTTTTGTAACATCTAGATAGAATAATTGTAACTATTTTTCATAATGCTGTTATCAAAATAATTTCTTGTTTTCAATTTATATCAGGCATGATAAAGAATACAAGAATCAATTGCAGGAAAATATGTGCTTATGAAGATTGATTTAGCAGTGGTAGATTAATCAGCATTGTTGTAGTGAGGTTAAGATGCATTACTATTGTGTTTAATTTTTCGAAAAATGTTTTTAGACTTCAGTTCTATATTTGTATTTAGACTAACACTGCAGCACCCTGTTCTACAACTGGAATACTTAAGTCCTATCGTTATACAAATGCTACATAATATTAATTGAGACTGTTTATTGTGCAGGTTATTTCACTATCAGTAGTTATTTTATGTAGGAATTAATACATCTCTCTCTGTTAGGGTTGTCTGTAGCACAGTCATGTGCAGTCCAAAAATAATCTAAGAAACCAGGATTTCATTTGTTTCATCAGCAAACAGTTCAGATCTTAATTGATAGGACATCATAGTCAGCTTGCAGGGAAACTTCTGCTGGTATGGTAATGATGGAAGAATACTTTCTGGTTAAATTACTCTGCCTCTGGCTCTCTCCTGACTTCTGTGACATGCGTGACATAACCAATACTCATATTCAGATGAGTCCTAAGTAGCTATCTCTTTTCCTGACCTGTCATCCAGTTTCTTGAACTTTGAATCATTTGTTTGGTTTTATGTCACTATCTGAATTTTGTCATCTTTATAGCTGATCTTACCTACTTCTATTACCTTTATCTCTACAGTGGTGATCCAGTAATTCTTTACTGTCTATCTTGTAAATATTATGTTAACCTTGACATTTATAGTGGTTTGGTTTTCTTTCCTCCATTCTATTCATATCTTACCCACAAACTTGTGTGTTGACTAATTATAGTCCTCCAGTCTGGGTTTCCTTTACTACCCCTACCGAAGTTCAGAAATTATAGTTTCCATTTTGGTTATTCTTTCCTCCTTTTGTTCTATCTCTTTTCAAAGACTCCTCAGAACTGCTCATCAGCCAAAATTGTCTTCTTATTCTTAGAAGCTTTTGTTGTGCTATTTCACTTTATATATTCATCCCTCTTCCTAATATGACCTTTATTTTTTTATCTTGATCCGTCTCTGAGATAATTAGTTCCTACCTAGAGTGATCTTTCTCCCTTTCCTACTGAGTAACTTCTCTGTTTTTCATTAAATTCTTCCATAAATTCTGCCAAGATAATCAGGCCTGCCAAAATCAGTAGAGACTCAAGTGATTTCAAGATTTTACAGCATGTCTTAAGCAGCCTCTTGTCTTTCACTTATCAATAGCCCAGATTGTGTCACTTAAACAATTGCCTGTTATCAAACTGCACTTTTTGTGTGTGTGTGAAGAAGATTATAAGTTCTTTGAGGAAGGGTTTCTTTTTCAGCCACAGTGCTAAATAAATTGTATTTCATCATGGAAATAGTTTTCTAACAATAGAGGAAGAACTTATTTAATTATACTATTTTAACATTTAAATGGACACAAACTGGAAAGAATCAAGAACAGAAGGAAAATAGACATGATTGAACATGAATACTTTACGGAAAAAAAAAAAATTAAATATCCTAAGGAAATAATGAAAACAAGTAACTTCTTCCAGATGATAGTTTAAGTTTGATGAAATAATAATAAAAATTTAATCTTGCAGTTGAAGGAAAACACTCCATATGTTGTTAAATATGGTTAAATTTGAATTCAATTTTGTTGATTTTCTGTCTCAGCCAACTGCTGTTTATAGGGATCAATTGGCTGAAAATGAAGACCAAGACATCCCTTTCTGTGTAATCATCTGTAACTTTTATCATCTGATTTGCCTTTTGAATCCCACTGCTGTCCACAATCCATGAGGGTAAAACAGAAGTAAACAGCAAAATAGAGTAAATTTGTGTGTGTGAAGCATTTGCTTTGTTTACATGTAGCATTTAAATACTTGGAGATTAAATACTGATTCTTCTGGAGAACTAAACTGGTGCATTTAGGACCATTGTAACCATGGAACAGAAACCTTATGGATCTTAGAGTATTGTTTTATATCTTATTTGTATTTTTCCATCTGCCAGTGCAGCTGTAGCAGTGGAGCTGAATGACATCCTTGCACTTTGTGTTCTGCATCTGCTCCATAACTGTTTATCGCTAAACCTTTTTGTTCTGTGCCATTCTTCACTCTGTCTGTTCTGCATGGTCTTGATCTTTCCTGTTTATCATTCTTTGCACTCTGGTATGTATTATCATGTACAGTATCCTTCCAATTTCATTCTTCATGTATGCTGAGATTTTTTACTTTTTGCAATCTTTTGCAACAGACTCGTTTCATGATCCAGACCTTTTATTAAAACTCATATTTTATTTTTGCTTTCTTGAAGCCATCATTATTCCTTCTAACAAGATCATTGCCATATCCAATTTGACTTCCTCTAGAATCCAGGTCATTCTCTTTGTGTCAGTATTCATGGTAGATGCATGATAAATATTCCTTGTGAAAAATTTCTCATCTGCCTATTCTTTTGTTTTGCATAAACTGGTGATGATTTCCCCTGTATATCATTTAATTTTATGCGCCACAGTTTTATTGCAAAAGCTGAAGGTTGCTATAATGTTCCTGCACATCTCAGATATGCTGCGTTCATGTCATAGTTCCCGGTGCTCCAGCTTGATATGTTTGTTCCTGTGTCAGTTGCCTGCTTGTTCTCCCACTCTTTCTCCGGAGTGGTAAGTGCAGTCTTTGTATAGCTGGCAGCTACTGTCTTGGAATGTGTTCCTTTCCATCCAGTTCATCTGATCAGATACCCATCTAACAACAAACTCCTTGTTAGTATGAGTATCCTACGTAATTGGTCTGAGCTACTCAACAGGTTTTTCTGGTGGTTGTGGCAATAATTTGGCTGGTTGGTAATAATTTAGATAAAGGAGCGTTCACACACTTGGATGAGCAAACCTTTTCTGCTAAAACTTGTCAGCTGTCACACTACCTTGGTAAATCAGTGAAAGCAGGATCAACAGACATAGCCTTGCATGGCAAAGCTCAACAGAATTGTGAAAGATCAGTCAGCTACAGGATCAAAAACTAGCAAAATACCCCTTGTAGGTATATACCTTGAGTTTTAACCTGTGCCCATCCTAAAGTTAAGGTTGTCATCAATCCATTCAGTTCCTGCATTTGCTATGCTTCAGAGCCACGTTGCTGTAGAAAGCCCGTAGTGACTGCTGTGCAACCAGCAGGAACATCCCAATCTGCCAGAACACAGCTTGCTGGATTGGGATGTCAGAGGGCAACTCTAAAGATTCAGAGGCATTTAAGAAGTTGAGCAGAGACTTCGGCTTGAAGGTTTTGAAGAGAACAGTTCCTTAGTATTCACCCTGCAAAGACAGTTAAAGTATGCAATCACTTTATACTCATTTATGCATGATATATCTCTGTACATCTTTGTAAAGGAATCTTCTAAGAAAATAATGCATGTGGCAAAAAGCCAGCCAGGGGAGCAGCCAGAGGAAAAGTAACTGAAGCGCTTTGATTCCCAGGCATGAATATTCTAAGTAGACAGATACATGTTAACTTTACCTGCCACCTTTAGTGCACACATTTTGTTTAAACTTGGTACTGTGCAGAAAACATTCAACGCTTTTGACACTCCTGCTGCCCACATTACTTCTAACAACTCAGCTGTGGAAGCTTTTTCAGAGCCTTAGGGTGTTGTACTTCAGTATGTTCATTCTTCTCAACTTTTCTTTTTTAAAACGAGTTTAATGAAACACATATTTAATTAGCAACATGCTAATGAATAAATACAAACAGTTATGCCCCTGCGCACACCCCTATTGAAGAAAAATATTAGTGTGAATATTAAAATTTGAAGCCAACTTTACAAAGGCAAATATGTTGAATAAATAATGTCTGCTACTGTATACAAAGCACACTAAACAAGAAAGGAATCTCTGTTGTTAAAGATGAGGAGACTGGGGAAAAAAACAGAAAATCTGGAAGTATCTGCAGTATAATTTCATTGATCATATTTTTTTTCTCTCTTTCACTCTATCCCTCTGGGAAATGGTCTAGTTCTTTTTCTTACACTTGTGAATGTGCTGAGCAACCTGCAATACAGTGGGTCACAGCTTAGGTGCTGGATAGCAGAGGCTGAAAAGGCAATGCTGCTTTCAGTGCACGAGCTGGACCTTCCAGCCACGTTCTTCGCTCTGAGTGTAAAACTGGCTTAACTCTTGCAGACATTTCTATTCTTAGTACATGAATGTAGTCATTTTTGGATCTTTGAGACTTTTTTTGCAAAGAAGTAAGTATGAGCTCGTGCTATTTATTTTATATTAATATCCTTGTTCTTTTTCTAGTTACCTATTTTCAGTATCTTCAGTTCCTATTCCTAAACTGTGCATGGTGACACTGTACACTGAAGGATGTTTGATTTTATGTGGTTTTTGAGTATGACTAAATTTCAATGGTGAAACAGTCAGTTTCTTCCTTGGTTCAAATTCTCCTGTATTTATTAGAGAAGACCCCTTCTGTAAGATCAGTACTGATAATATACATATATATTTGTAAATATGCAGCATGTATACTATACTTTCTAAAGCATTTTAAAAAAATCCAGAGGAAAATATGCAACAGAAGTATTAACTGTTTGTTAGGATTTGTAGGAGTAATTTGTTACCACATGTATTTCCTGCTAAGAATTTGAGGTCAGGAGTGATGATAAATGTATAATGCAAAGCCTTGCATAATGCACCCTTAAGTATTTAAAGATATTCCTGTGGGATCCTGACCATCCATTTCTAAGTTCTTAGTCAAACTGTGTATTTCGTGTCACGTTTTTTTTATCTTGAATTTTAAAAAACCTTCCCTTTCAGTATAATTATGATCTGCACTCTGCCAGCTTGTGTCTAACCAAAGTCTTTGCCTTGGGGATTTGAGGATATTGAATAAGTAGTGCTGTGGAGCAGCAACATATTTTCTCTTAAGATTCAAGAATAAAAACAAAAAACAAAATAATGATCAAGAGGTAGTCTCACACAGTATTCTGTAATTATAAACAGAAATATTTCTCTTCTTTTAAACAGAAATATATCCAAAACAGAATCAAGCACTCAGCTTTTAAAAGCGCTGTGTTTTGTTCCTTGTTAACAGATAAATAAAAAGCTTTGTTTGTAATAGTTACATATTTTATACATTCAAGCATACATTCAGGATTTATTCCCATCACCCTCTTTCATCAGTGTAAGTAGGAGAAGCCATTCATGACAAAGATATGGATCACCAAGAACTAGCAAAGTTTGTTCCTACAGCAATACTAGAAGGCAATCAAAGCATATAGCTCACACTGTGAGCGGGGCCATTTACTGCCACCACATTATACATACATAAAGAGCTCCAAATTGCAGCTTGCTTTATATATAGCATAGAGAGTTGTCTAAATTTCCCCATGCAGGGGGCAAAGTATCCAGCAGGCTGCCGTGATACAGTGCTCACGTAACCTGCCCTGCTCTGTCTCTCCTCACCCCTCTGCACATCCTCTTGCTGGAAGTGCCCAGGAACGTGCTGTTACTGCAGGGAGTGGAACACGTTCTGAGGCTTGGTTCTCCCTCTTCCTGAGCCTCACGGGGAAAGAAAAGTAGTTGCTATCTAGTTTTCTGTCTCTCACAGCTGCTGCTAGTTTTGGATGGAATGAGCTGGTTAAGAAAGGAGACATTTGTGTGGGAACTAAGTTTATGTAAAAATAGAAATTAAAGATGTTGTGCTTTCCTTAGAACTAGTTTAAAGAGAAGGATGTGCTATGGATGTAAAATTCAGCTTTGACTGTGTTGCTCAGGAGTCCTGAGCTGGCTCCACCCTAAGTCTAGCCTGGAAACTGGTGATCAAGAATGGTGGCTGTCAACCTTTTGCCTGAGTCTTGCTCTCTGTTTGCTTTTTTTTCTAATAGGAAATTTTCCTCAAAGACTATTAAAAACCTTGTAACAGACTTTGAAAACAGTGTTTTTACTGTTTGCCTTCAGAAAATGCAGAGCTAGAGAATAGCTGAAGACTAGAAAATCCCACCTGCATGTTTCCTTAATGCAGTACTGCTATTGAATGATATTATATGGTCACAGTGGGAAGGAAGTCATCCAAGAGACTGGGTCTTTATTAGGCTCTGGTCCATGCTGTTAAAAATTATTGAGATTGCTTGTCCTCTTAAAGGACTGTACGTTCACTTTCAAAATGATACTAAAAAATGATTCAAAGTGTGCCTGCCCAAAATACGGAAATTCTCATCTTGTACATTAACCAAAGTGGTCAGAACGCCACTTGCAAAAAGTATGTAAGGGAATTTTTCATTGTTTCTTCGATGTGTCACAGCCAAAGGGTAATCATATAAAAATATGAAGGCTGAAAAGAACTGTGACAAAACTACTCCTCTAAAAGCTCCTTGAGAAATACCAAGCAGATCCACTGATTCAGATGTGAACAACATTTTCACATTGGTGGTCCATTAGTCCATCTTTTTCAATGAACCTGAAGATAGGACATTGCAATGCAGTCTGGACATGCTTTCCCCTCATCTTTCTGTTACTAAGCAACTTCAGTGAAAATGGAAAGATGAACTCACTGGTATCGATGTGGTGGCTGGAAACACATCTAGGCTGCAAAACAGCCTGTTGCCTGTAGAAGAGAGAAAAATGATCATTTGGAGCAACAATAAAAGTCCCAATCAGACCGAGCTGACTATGATGCACACTTCTTTTCAGTTTCCTCTAGTTTTTGTTTAAAAATGTAAGAAAAATCCAAGGAGAATTGCAGGCTAGTACTCCTCCAATTTCCCTGCTACCTCTGACAGACAGTAGATGAAAAACTGCGACATAATGTGTGCACTGAAAAATGCACTGTGTAGCAACCCATCACCTCTCCACTCCTGCTGCAGTTATGCTGCCAGTGCACAGAGGTGTTCACTCCCAATTGTGCAGGTTATTCAGTTTGTATGATCATCAGGAAAGGACTTTAGCAGCAGCAAATCACAATTCTAAAAGACCACAATGGGTGTAGAAAGTAAAGCTATTGCTATTGCCAGAGGAGAACAGGAAGGGAAGAATGAAATGGCTCAGTGTAGAACTGGAAACTTTTAAGATGTACTAGTATACAGCTCACAAGTCATCATGAAAGCTTGGCTAAGAGAATTGGGAGGTAAATACAAGCATTCCCTGCAGTGCTTTATAGTTTCACTTTAGAAGGACTGGGGAGAAACAGAAAGATACTAAATGAATTGAGAACTTTAATCAAAAGGACTAAAAAAGAGATAAGCTGACGAGAGGAAAAAAAATGCAGGTTAGCAAACAAAGAACAAAGAGAGTGTTTGAATACAATTACCAAGAAATAAGGAATAGAAATAGGGCACTCATGCAGACAGAGAACAGGGAGGGAAGGTTGAGCAATAAGGCAGGATTTTTTGAAGATCCATATGGAGTTGTGCAGAAGGTATTGGAGGAAAAAAGGATGCAGAAGTTCATCTGTCTCTGAGAACCTAATTGAAGTGATGGATGGAAATTGGGTCAGAAAAAATAACAAACCTCTCCTTCTCTTCCTCCCAATTTTCCTTCTCTTTCTTTAATATTAATGTGTGTTATTAAAGAAACATTTCCGGAAGGCACTAAGAGCAGAAGCTGTAAGTATCCCTGCAGAGACTATCTTGCTATATCAAAATGTTCAACATTTGAGACTGACTTCCTCCCAACACAGAAGCAGTGATTGTAAACTGCAAATGAAAATTGGAAGATACATGAGAAAGACCAAACTGGGATAAATGACAGTGCAACTGGAGTAATAAAGGAGATGTATGAGAGAGCAATGAGAAGGAAGCTGTATCTGCCTGACTGGGGAGGGGGAAACAGAAGGGATAGCGCTGCAACATACAGCAACCTGCCATTGTCAGAAACTGGATCAGCAAATGAATGTGAGAGTCTCTAAAGCTGCATGGACAGATACTCCCGCTGATGCTCCAGGGGGTTACTCTCCCTTGCTTGTAGTTTGGGATAGAAGCATAGCTTGTCATGCTAAAGCAAACAAACAAAACCCACCTTTCTGAACAGAAGAGTAAAGGGGGTATTGATAGTCTGTTCTTAATGAAAACATCTTAAGAATCTGCTAAATTGATTTTTTATCTCAGAGCTGTAGTTTGGCAGACATTTCTTTTGGTGGCAGTACTGGCTTAAGCAGTTAACATCCATTTCTGTACCACTCTGTCCACTATAGCAGTGATTGCTCAGGGGCTCAGGTGGTGAACCAGAGCATTAGAATGACACAGGACAAAAGCAGTCCAGAAAAGTGTTTATTTTTATTCTGGATCCACGACTTCATCCAATTCAGGATACAGAGCCCAGAACAATTGTACTGGCCCAGTCTGTACTGTGAACAGGGGAAGACTGGGAATCGCAGGGTGTGGATCTGTTTAAGCTGGCAGCGTCACATCCTGTGTACATATGGCTTATGTACATCACTGGTCCTTTGATTGGAAAAGAAAATGAAATTTGTTTCATTGGATTTACAAATGGGTGGAACATTGAAACAGATGTACCAGTATATCTAGAACTTGGAATAAAATCATGTATTAGTATCCTGAGTAGGAACAGAGATACATGTATTGGAAGTCCAATTTTGAGACTTTATAATGATTATAATGATATAATGGTTTTATAGGAAAGAATTTTTTCTGCGTTCTTTCTGTATAACTGACTTGTACCAAATCTATACCTAGTTCACACAAGCAACTCTGTCTCCCAATAGCATAAACTCATTGAAGCACCAAATACAGGGTAACTTCCAGAGTCAGTACTTTTTGATGTGTTTATTGACATACTTTATACGAGAGGCAAGAATGTTTGCTTGCTTCTCAAGAATAAGCATCCTTCACACAATGAGAATTTCTCAATTGTACCTTTTTTCTTTGTAGTAACTCTTGGGATATTGATACTTTGGTTTTCCAAATCAGGGCTATAAAATGCTCCAGGATTATTTCTTAATGAAATGTGCACAATGGGCAGAACTTTCTGACAGATGCTGCTATGTGATTTAGCTTTTGTTTCCGTGATGAAAACTTGGGTTGTTTCTCTCCTTTCATAAACTCACCCTTGTAATGGCAGAAATACATAAATATTCAATTTCTTACTCACCAGATAGATAGGCTTTATTCACATGCAGGCTTTCCACCAATGATTAGAGGTTGCAGTTGGCCAGACAGAGTTTTAATTCATTCTTCTTTGGTAACCCAGGAAAACTGGCAGTAACACCAAGAAACATGAACAAATTTCTGGCAAAATGGAAATTCACGGTACGTTGAAAGCCAATATGTACAACAGTCTATAAAACAACAATGTATGAAAGCTACAACAATCCCCTGAGGGTGCCTCATTTCTAACTTGGAAAAGAAAAATGGTTAATATCTAGTAAATACCAGATTACTCAATTCATTGCAAGTGGGTGAAAATTGCATTAATCAAGAGGGGTAGCTGTTGTGAAATGTCATCGTTTCAATGAGCAGGCTTGTGGCTGTTTGTTTGTTTGTTTGCTTTTGTTTCTAATCAAACACACAAAGCTGGGTGAAGCAAATAGATTAAGAAGCGAGACATGAGCAATGAAATTATTAACAGGCTAACAGCAGGCCCACTACTTTGGACGAGCCCCACTCGCTCTCTGCAGGTGTCAGATGATCCGATTGTGACATGCAGTAGATGATTCTTCATTACTACTCTAACCTGCTGAATCAATTAGCTCCCTCATTAGTGGTTTCACCATCATATTCATCTCACAGAGAAGCTATATTACTTTCAGCTTTTTTTCAAGGACGTTTATTGCACTTACCTTAAGCGCTGCATTTAGTGGTTCTTACCCTAGCCAGGGCTGGTGGCAGTACCTCCCTGTCGCTGGCGTGGGCTCCCCAGCATCTGCCCTGCTGTTTGTGGAGCAGAAGGGATTGCACAGCTGTGAGTGGGTTCTTCTCACTTCTGTCATTATGTTTCCTACTAAGATAATATGTAGATACCCTGACTTTGAGTACTGTATTCATCTCCATAGGTATCTGAACAATATATATTGAGAATACTTTTAGCATTGCACTTCCTTTTTCAAATAGAGTTATTCAGTACCAGAGTATACTCACAATTTAGAAAAAGATGAGCTTTTCATAGTTTGCTGCAGTGTCCCATAAAACATCACCTGCAGTTCTGTGAAGAATCTCTCCCCCTCTCATGTTGGACTCCGTTGCTTGAGCCCACCATTCTGCCATTTATCTTCTTGAGAGAATTAGCATTTCTTACACCAACCAGCTGTAGTGCAGCAATTGCATAGACTCTTCCACATGTGCCACATGAGGAAGCTCTGCTTTTCCCCGGGCTCTTTAACTCCAGCACTAATGCTGCTCAGTTGCCAGACCAGAGCTTGTTAACATCTACTGGCCTGGCTTACCGCATGTTGCTGTCCATATCTGACCGGGTAGGCATGCCATTTGTTAGCTTTGCAATAGCTCTGTAATCATTCTGTGCTCACCAACGGCACTGTGTTTTGTCACGTAGATGTATCTTTGGAGTAATTTCACTTTAATCAGTAACATTACGATGACAGCAGGGGAAAATGAGGCCCAGCACCCCTAGTCAATACAGACAAGTGGTCCTATCTACTGAGACAACAGTTCTGAACTTGAGAGAGGGATTTCACTGGGAGTTGCACCTGAATGAGCAGGACAGAATTGGGCCACCACTTGTAAACAGGAGAAAAATGGAAGGAAACACCTGCTTTAGTTTTCAGAGAGAGATTAGTGTTTGTGATGGACATGTTTTCGCAAGGTTAGCCTGGCAGGTCTCTACAGACAGCACCATCTTCCCCTCTGTCCTTTACATTTTCCGTAAGTATTTCAAATGAGTTTGAATGTCTCTAAGGAACCAAACACTCAGGAGCAAAAAACACTCTCCTGCAGATCAGTTATGACTAAAATAGCTTAGATCTGAGAATAAAGAGCAGCCTGTAATTTGTAACCAGGACTAGCTGACTGCTGCTGGAGCTGGAGTCAGAGCAAGGATAATAAGTATATGTGGTCATTGGGGGGGAAGCAAGAAATCACCATGCACCAATATGTGTTTTCAAGCTCTATTTTGGGATTGTCAAGAGTTTTGCTCTTAGCAGCCTAGGCATGTCTATTGATTTGCATGCTGTGGTTTCTGCATGACAGAAAAGCTGTAGATTTTGGAATACTCACAGCTTAAAAGAGGACTCTTAGCAGCCAAGGAAAGCAATTCAAGAAAGAGTACTGATCTTGCTTTAGTCTTCTTAGGCGCAGTTACTATCACAAGAAGAAGAAAGAAAAATAACTATATCAAATCAATAGAGAAAGAATGAATCAAAAGAAGACTGCAGTGTGTATAAGGATATAAAAGAAAGGAAAATAAACTGGTAAATGTGCTGCTGCATATGGGAAATAATTTGGACCAAATTCTGATGCTCTTTGAATCGTTACGAAGGCAGCAGACAGGATTTGGCCCCTGATAATAATTCCCTCTTCTTAGCAATTTATTGAAGCTTTCAGTGAAATTATTTCTCAAAAATAAAGACGTGTGTGTCAGTGTAAACACTGTGATCAGTTAAATGCTAACTAGCACAGGTTTGTGAAGTCTCATTCGTTAATCTTTCAGACTGTATGAGAGAAGCAGCTTTTGAAGTGCAAAGTATTCTCATCATCATTATACGTTCATAAAACAGGTTTTGTGCCTCATTCAAATGTGAGAATGCTGAAAGTGGCACGCAACCTTCTGTGCCACAGCCTGCATCTCTGCTGTCTTCCCTGCATTCTTCTCACTTGGAAACGTCTGAAGCAGTGACAAGTTTTCTGATATGGAACACCGTGAAATTCCCTCTTTAATTTCCTCTTTCTTGCCTGAACTGCTTATGGTACCTGCTTCGTTTTTTCATGTTCACTTCTTTTAGATGATTTCTAGTTTTGGAGGGATGTTCAGTTCAAATACCACTGACTATGTGAAACTCTTCAGATGTGGTTTAATAGACTCTTCCTCAGAAGTTCTTGTATGCAAAGAAACAGATAATAATGAATGGAAAATTAATCGAAAGGGCAGAGATCACAGTGATGGGGACTTAAGTTACAGTGAATTCACATTTTCACATGATGATGTGAAGGCATCTATGGGCTCGCTCTTCCTGCACTTGCAATGAGCCAGTCAACAGCTCTGCAAGCTGGTCACCGATCCTCAGCTATTAAGTCCTGCTGGGAGTTAAATAGTATTGACCTGGGCTCAGCAGTGTGCCATACACACATACACCAGTTGAGTATGATCGCTTGCTATTGTTCATTTTAAAGTGGTCTGTTGTTAAATACACTTAAATCAAAAAGGGGATAAAAATCAGTGTCAATAATTCATAGAGGTCACCCATCTTGGCTGATATGAATGTGCCTCTTGATACTTTGAAAAAGAAGTTGAAGGCAGATAGATTAGTAGCTTTATAGTCTAGCCAGGGAAAGCATCCTGTGTATCAGGAGCAATATGGAAAAGCTGACTTTTTAATGGCTTGGACATCTCTGAAGAAATTCAGGCATGTGTGCTGGGCCTCCTCAGTGCTTGTCAAGTCAGCTGTGAAATTCCAGTGTCCCACAGGAGTAAAGACCAACCTGTTGCTCTTTAAACCATTGCACTTCTCCCATCTGAAATCTCTGTGAGTTCTTTATCTTTATTGTTAAAGCAGCACTAGTCAGCTTTTGAAGGCACTACATCATAGTCCAATGTAGCTACCTGGAAGGGATCAGTACATCAGAGAACTTCACCATTTTTTTGCCCCTCATTTTTCTTCTCTTCTTCGGATAAAATCAGGGTATGTCAGGCTTCCTGGAATAAAGCTGTGAGCATCAGAGGGGGCAGAGGAAGGTGCATAGACTGAATTTCTGCACGGCTATGTCCCCCCCACTGTTCATGAAGGAGGTTAAGGGAAAATGCTCCAACGTGTAATCTCAATTATTGATAATTAAGTGAAAATTGGTGTTTGGCCCTAATGTTCAGAACCTGAAAATGCCAATAAAGTAAATGAGGCTATAAAATCACTGACTTAAGCATATGTCATACTAAAGAATCTCAAACAGCATGGCGCAGGCACAAGGCATGCTTATCTCAAGGGACAAGAATAACTCTCACTAGAACTGGGTAGAAATGAGAACTCTCCCATGGGAATTTTCAGAGAAAACCTCACTGAAAAATTTCTTGAGAAGTGACTTTCTTTCTGTGTGAGAATTAAAAAGAATAGGAGAAGGCTGGGGGAAGAGGAGAAACTTTTCTTATTTTTGTTACTTTTTTCCATCTGCTGGAAAACCATGTGCAATTACAAAACTATGTTTTCTTCGGCTTTCTGGTGCTTGTTTTTTTACACAGCAAAGTTGTGAGGAATTCAAAAAGTGAGGAAAAACATAGCCTCAGCCTATTTACTGTTTTCTGTGTACCAAAAGATGCAAGCCATTCACAGGAAGCATAGAAAGATATATTTTCTAAAAATCATATTTTCACTTTTAAAATTAACTTGCTAAAGTTGTAACTTCTCTGTGAAATACAATTCGCTTTTTTACAAAAATATATTTTTGTTGAAAAACGTTCAGACAATTATAGCACTCAGGAACTCACGTTTCCTCATTTTAGTTTAACTTTATAATCCTTTTTTTCCTTTGTCTTACCTAGATTTGAAGGTTTGCTTTGCTTTAGCAAATTAATTGCATGGTTTGCTCTTCTGCTTCATATCATTCTGCCTGTGTTGCTGATTTATTAGCCAACCCTCTACAGGGCCAAAAAAAATGAGTGAATAAGCAGAAAAGCTGAGTATTTTGAAGATAAGTCAGACCTAGAGACAATAAACCAAGATGTTTCATTCTAATGATGACTGAATTGTATACTGAATCTGCGGGTGATAGATCTCTTGGATAAGATGTGCTTCGCATTCTTCAGTGCTGTACACAATGTAAATTTTACTTAAAAATCTCACAACATAAATATCGTTAAAAATATTATTCAAAAATCTGCATAATCTGAAAAAAATTGCTGATGTGTCTACCATTAACTCTGACCTGTTCTTAATAGCCAGCAGCATTAAAATCACTTAATTTATGCATACTATTCAACTTGAAAATATTTACTTGTGTGTTTAGCATGCAAATTCTGGCAGTTTAGGTATTTCTTTCCCAACTTTCAGGAGCTTTAAAAGAAGCAGTAGTTAATTGATTTCTCAAATGACATGGAACCCAGATATTTCACAAACTTCCTTTCCTGTGTCCTCAAACAAATGAAGCCTATGGAATAACCATATCTCTTGAAGTAAGAAATGCAAACCTATTTTGTTTTGGGAAGTAAAAAGTGGCAATAATTATTTTTTGTGTATCTGGTAATAAGAAAATCTACTTTCATACTGTCTTTCGTCTGCTAATCTGAAAGTCATGGATAACCTGAGCTAATTCACACTTGTGCCATGTAAGTGTTATTCTATGGAAGTTATGTTTTCAGCATTGTTCTGTTCATTTTGCATACTTGAAGGTGAGATACCGTTCAGAGAAGATAAACTATTGCTCCTAGAGTTCAACTCCCTGCCCTTTGGCTTCAACTGTTATCACTCAATATACTTTAACAGAAACATTCAACTGTCAAACATCGTAAGTGCTGCAAAGTTATGCTGTTAATGTGACATTTTGGCTGATGGCTTTCCTTCTACATTATGAAATGCAATTCGTGTTTTTGTTTGTCTTGTAGGAGACTTTGGCTGCTGGCATGTGGAGTGCCTGATGGTTAGGTCATTTACTTGGCAGTCAGAAAAATCATTCTCTCAAAATTCAAAGCTAATGTTAAAAGAAGGAACAGCAAAGCTGGTCTGACTGTTTTTGTGGACCACTGAGTCAGTGGGCCTGGTGTTGATTTATTGCCTAATCCTTCACTTGTGTTTCTTGTTTTTCTTGTAGACAGGTCATGATAGAAAGTAAAGACAGTTTCAGAAAATTTTCAAGCAGAAACCCCACATCCTGTCTGAACTTGTATGAGTAAATGCTTCTGTGGGCAGAATGAGCAAAATGAGTTTGGGATGTGGCAGGTCCCACGAGGAGCCTGGGGAAACGCACTGGGGGAATCTGTCACTTAGGACCTTGTGTCATTACCACAACATCTCCCTTTTTTCACTGATTTCATACCCTATGGGAGTCTCCACTTAGAGGTAAGAGAGGTCTGTCAGCAGGTGGGTTCAAAGAGGAAGGTTTCGTTAAGAGGAACTGGAGTGACTGAGCTCATTTAGACTGTTTGCAGATTGTCTGAGGAGATCAAGACTGTTATGGATGTGTTTGTTCAAACTTGCTCAATTAATAGTTTTTGTTTGATCTGGTGGATAAACTGTTTGCAGAGCAGTTCTGTGTGAGTGTTCCATCGACTATTTGATATTCTGTGTTTATCATTAGGTTTACGTTCCTTGTCTTATATACGAGATGCAAGATTATTTAAGAAATGCCCAATCTATAATGTGTAATAGATCCTCCATCAGGGTAGTGAGCAGCAGCCCTCAGAGTTCAATATGAGGAATGGCTAATGTATTAATGATTGCATAAAAGAGTGATATAAGTTTGTATTGTGTTATCTATGCAAAGAAATCAGTGGGCACTCACAGTTTTGTCCTCATAACTTCTGTCGAGTTGCCAGTATCATTGAGAAGGGAATGAAGGAGAAAAAAAACGCAGCAGAACTGCAAACCTTAAATCATATACTATATACATATGTGTACACATACATCAGCACACACATGTGTGCAATGCCATGTCTGGTAGAGAATCTAATACCTACAAAGTCTGGAAATCTGGGGTGAGCCTATATATTAATGGGGACATGTAGCTAATTAGTAATTTTGCTGTAGGTACTGCTTAACCCACATAACTGACTTTAAGGTTAAAACTGGTGAATTGCTGTTTGGAAAGGAGTCATAAAAATTAGTTTTAGTTCCATGTTTTATATGCACTGGAAATATAAGAGAAAGTGTTAGCAGTGAGGAAAGATTGCTGCTTGTTTTCCCTCTAGGCACAGAAGCACATATTTCCAGGAGGTTTCTAGGTCTTTTGTCAAACAAACCGAATGACTAATGTGTTTTTCTCTCTGCTTTGGTCACAGGGATGTAGTTATATGTTGAGTTGGGATTAGGGTTCAAGTCTGAGATGAAAGAAAGCGTGTATGACTTAAGATATTTGTTAGGTCAGGAAATCAAAAATGAGTGAAATAATTGGTACTGATCACCTGAAGTGACTGGGAAGGGGTTGTGGATAAACACATAAATTATTCAATTTACTTATTGCTGCATTTTTGTAGGTTCAAAAATGTAAGATAACTGCAAATCTTGTCAGGAATGAGTGCCTGATGTTCACTATTTGGCTTGGTAATGGTCTCTCAGTTGCAGTGAAAGCTAGGTGTAAGGGAAGTCTGGTGAATAATCAAATATTTCAAAGTCAAATTTATTTGTATATTCTCTAGAGGAGGGAAATGCAGGATGAGTTTGCACTCATTCTAAATGTAAGATGCTTGAGGGGCTGGTGTCAGCTTCTCTCTAGGTCTTGGGATCCTGGTTCAGGTTAACACTAGGATTAGGGTGAGGGATTATGATTAGAGTTAAGATTTAGGGAAAAGAGAAATTTCTGAGTTAGGTTGAATTCTGTGTTCTGTGTGGAGTGGAACCGTAGGATAAGTGAGGTTGTCAGCAGTGATGAATGACAACTATTTGTTTTTCTTCTGGATTCTGCTCTCTTGGGTATCATCAAGGCTAGTGGCAGGATTAGGGATAGAGAAAAAATGTATTTATGAATCGAGTTTATTGCTGCAGTACTGAGGGATCTCAAAATCTAGGATAAATGTGCATATAGTTATGGAAGAATAGATAATGTCTGGTTTTCGTCAGGGACAAATCATCTGGATTAGGATGAGGGAAACAGCTAGGTTAAATTAGATTAGGAAAAGAAGAGTTAAGTTTATTGCAGCATTCTCCCAATCCATGAAATCTGGGATGAGGTCTTAGGTCAGTTGCGACGAGTTGCTTGTATTTAGATTCTTGTATTTAGATGTATAGTTATGTATATGGTTAAGATAAAGAAAAGCATTTATGAGTTTGCCTTAGGTAAGGCAGGATAATTTTTTTATAAGTGATACTGTCAGTAAAGATAAATGATAAAGGCCTACTTTTCTATTTGTCCTCATGAGTGAAGTTCAGCTAATTAAATTGTTAGGATTAAGATTTAGTAGGAAATTTCATTTTTGTACTGTGGTTTATTGTCACATCCTTCTAGATGCAGATGTTAAAATTTCCTATTGTGTCAGGGTAGGATTTGATGCTTTGGTGTGATGCTGAATTCCAGTTACAGCAAAGAGCAGGGTTAGTATTAGGGCAGGGTTCTGGGAAAGAGATAGGGCTGAGTAAATTTCACTACTGAATCCTGAAACTGCTGGATTATTCTGCGTAGTCTGAAAATGGATGTAGGCTGTTCTCCTTTAGTATCTCATCACTTGAAAATGGTAAAGGTAAAACGATGTTGAAGCAGGGATTGGAAAAATTTTGGTCTTTTCTGGATCTTCTAGGCATTGGACAGTTAGTAGAAGGGCTCATGTGAAAGATGGTGGTCCATATTTAATTTTGATGAAAGTCATTTTTGTGCCTCTAAACCTAGGATCAGGCTTCAGTTAATGTCAGAATTTGTAAAATAAAGGATTTATAATCACAGCGTACTACTGAATTCTGCACACCCAGAACCTGGGATGGACATTAGTATCTGCAGTGATGATGGTGCAAGTCTAACTGATCTGAATGTAATCAAGGTTAGGGTTCTGCAATGAATTATGCTTCAAAGAAGGAGAAAGAAGAGATCTGCATCTATTGCTGGATTTTTCAGATCTGAAAGATTTGGAGAACAGGCCTGATAACAACAGCAAAGGTATCATGCTCAATTTTACTGCAGAAATCTGTCATGTCAGTTGGATTTTTTTTTTCGTTAGGTAGTTGCAATGCTCTGTTATCCCTGTTTGCCAAAGAAACCATCTTTTTGATATCTGCAGTTGAAAAGCTCTGAAAAAGAAGTGGCTATTATCATTGCTTGTTTTTCTTGATCCTTGTTTTCCTCTATAAAACAATTGGAAAAAATTGCCCTTCTACCTGGAAATATGCAACTCTAGGAGACGAAGAGGACAGATTTCAACTCATGCCCAATTGTTGAAATTTCTCAGAAACCACTTTGGAGATTTCAGTATTTTCTTCTTGTGTCTGTGCATCACAAGATAAACAAATGACTAAATGCAATATATTCAATTTTGACATATATAAATTGTCTCAAGGAAACAAGGATTTTTTCATTTATTTTTTTTTTTAAAGAAAACTAGCATTTTTTCTTCCTGTAATTTCACTCACTACAAAGTTTCTGGAGGACACTTATGCAACTGCTTATCTACTTAAAAATTACATTTGTGAAGAATGAGACAATAATTATTCTTATGTGTTAAATCATCTGTGCTAACAACAATTAGCAAATCAACAAAATGAATATGTAAGATTATGCACTTCATAAATAGCTTCCAATGTAGAAGTGCAATTGTTACAATTCTCATTTGTGTTCTATCTCTATACAATATTCACAGCATCTTAATAGTTTGAAAGGGTACTTTTTTCTCAGAGTAAGCTACAGTTAATCTTACTGGAGTGCTTGTTAAGTGGATATTGCCTCAGCTGTTGGCTGTTTGAAACCTGGCACTGATCCTAACAAAGCACCAAAGGCATGCACCAGTGGCCAGGTAATGCAGACACTGTAGTGCCTTATTTCTTCTTTGAATTTAAATTCCTTTCCTGGACAGCTGCTCAGTCTTAGAGCTTTGCTTACTTTTGCTTTAAAGGACCTTCATTCTAGCTACAATGACTTACAGTTTCAATATCCATGGACAGGATTCTTGGAGGAGAGGTATCTCTAAAATATATTTTTAGGGGGAAAAAAATGACATCATTAGTTTGCTTTCAGATGTGAAAAAGGTAGAATATATTTTACCATTTCACTTTCCTATATCCACAATTATTTGTTGTAAAATAAAACCAGACAAACATGCAGTACCCTTTGGAAAAAAGCAAAGAAAGGACTAGCTCCGGCATTAATAAAAGCCATTTGAAATGCCAAATACAAAACGCATTTTAAAATGCAGTTCTTAATTGATCATCCTCTAAAACAGGAATTAGATACTTTCCTCAATTCTGTTAAATAAACTTAAATTTGAAGGGTCAGGACTTCCTTTGGCTAGTCTAGGTAAGAGGTAAGAGGAGAGGAGGATTTTTTTTTTTTTTTTTTTTACTTTTAGGTATTTGTGCCAGAACAGAACAGTTATTTCAGGACAGCTGAATGTCAGCTGCATGATCAAACTGGTGATCACAATCCATGTCCAAGTGAACAAGCATATCTTCACAAAACCCTCTCTGAGGAACTTCACAGGCACCGGCCAGTTTTATCAGAATCAAAGGATTGTGGCTTTAATCCAGCAAAACACTTAAATACATAAGAAACTTTGAGTATATAATAGTTCCCCTGAAATCAATCAGACTGCGCACGTACTCAAGTGCTCTGCTGGATGAGTGCCTGCACAAATGGTGATAGAGCTCTGCTTCTTCTATTGTAAATATGGTTTCTCCATGGTCTTTCCCTGAAGCAAACTGATCAAAATGTGTTGGGAAGTATATGTTGTTTGTGCTGTACCTTATCTGTGGATAAATTGGTTTAATTCTTGTATGCTGTCTGTTTAGCAATTTTTGTGGCGCTAAGTTCGCTGGGTGGGAGGAGTAATTGTGTAGCATACCTGGTTAAAAGTTCTTATTTTTCAAATATTTTATAAGTGAGTCATACATTGTGAGGATCATAAGGGAAGGCATGTTGATTTGATCCATAATTTGCAGACACCAGATTTTTCAAGATGTAAGTGGGAGCTGACAGACGCAGGTTGCATGTCCCAGGGTTGTTCAAGGCACTGCAATGAAAACACGTTCTAAAAGCTGCAGCAGAGAGGAGAGAAAAGGGAACCGCACCTCTGAAATAATATACCCAATCATCATAATACAGAGTGAAATAAAGGAGAAGTAAAAATAATTCATAGCACATCAGACACCAGACAACTGAAGCAGCAAGGAGTTGAGCAAAAGGTATGTGGAGGTTCGCATTAAAATCTCAAGCAATCAAGTTACAGCCATAGGAATGTAGCAGTGGAGGTAGGAGAAACCGAAATTTGTTACTGTCTACCATATACTACATGTCAGTGCTGTGAAAGGGAAAGGAAGAAATAAAGAAAAGGGAGTATAAAGGACAAGAAGTTTCTGCTCTAATTTTTGCCAAGCCCAGTCAGGAAAAGGATCACTTTCAGTGGAGTTACTCTGGAATAGGAGGGGAGAATCCAGCTCCGAGAGGTCTGTAATGGAATCAAATTGATACAATTGGCAGAGAAGAACTACATTTGAGCGGAAAAAATAATGTGCAGAGCTTGTGCTTTTGAAGCACAACAAAGAACCACAATGGCCGAGCAGGACAATGAACAGGAGAAGAAAAATCACCACAAGTGGTAGCAGCTGAGGGATGGCTTTAAATTTGACACCTGCAGAATGGTAATAGTAATTATGTTTTGTTCTTACTGTTAGAAAGAGGAAAAACCATTCAAGTAGGGTGACATAAAATCTAAGAATCGGGAGTGGGGCAGACCATGTAATTTAGAGCTATTTCAAAAGGATGTTAAATGAAATGATGGCAAATAATAGCAGGAGCTAAATTTTCCTCCTGCAAATGACAGCACTTTCAGTCAGAGCCCTTTAAGTGCATCTGGCAGCAAAAATATAAAACAAATTGTTTTTTAAAAAAGTGATACCAAACAACAATTGCATGTGTTGATAATGTAGGGATTTCTTGCCAATTTATTCTGCATGGTTACTTCTCTGCAAATCACAATGCTGATAGTGTTTCTAAATGTGTCTCAAAAAAGTAACCCCAATAAACACATGTAAGAGCTATATTTATCACCCTGAAAGCCTTAAAGCAAGGTATGTAGTTCATATGAAATAAATATAATCAGAAAAACAGTTTATCTGAAGAAGTTAATTCACTGAATCTTTGCTAGATAAAGTATTGCCAGCTTGAACAAATTAAGGACAAATTAAACAGAAGATAGAGATTGTAAAAAGACAAAAAATTCAGAGGTAGATTTAAAAAAAGAAAAAAGAAAGAAAGAAAGAAAAAAAAACCTGATTGGATTCTTTGGAACAAAATTCATTTTCAGCTTGGATAGCATCCATCTAAAGATTTTTTCCCCTCCAGATTAACAGCATAAAAGTTCTAGTCTGTGATAAGTCGTATGCAGAACTATTTTGTATTTGCTAAATGGAATGTGGCAGGGATCTGAAACACTGCAATACTACAGAAAATAATTAGTTGAGAAGTAACTAGATAATTTTACCACTGTGAAGAATGAATGGAAATCAACCTTCAGTTTAATTATGTGCAAAGGAGATATATAATTACCTGCACAAGATACTAATCAGAGAAAATGATAATACATTCCTCTCTTATCTAGTAGATAGCAAACTAGCTTGCTTAATCTGTTCACCTCCGGTATATCAGAGATAGCAAATTAGTTACTGCTGAGCTATCTACATTCTAAGGTTACCTGAATCATTTTATTCAGTCCTTGAGATAAATGCTTATGAGGAAATTTTGAAAAATAAAATTATCAACTGCTATTTGAATATTTCAATGTTAAAGGAGAAAGTCATAATGACTTTCTGTGGCTTCAGAATATCAACAAACCATGACAGTGAAGGTGTCCAGGGGTAAGAGGTGGTCAGGAAAAAAAGTGTTGCTTCAGAAGCAATGTTTATGGCGGCAAGTTTGGTTCTGTTGCACAGAGGAAGGCAGGCAGGATTTAAGGGGATTTTTTCCAGGTTTCATCCGTGATATACTCCATGTAAATGAGCCAAAGCCTCTGAGATTTTAATGCAAAGCCTGGTAATTCCTTGTGTGCAATGTTACAGTGCAGTTGCAGTCATGGAAATGGCTCTTCCAACAGAGGCCTGTGAGAAGGCTCTGCACTAATCTTGCTTGCGAATGCTGTAATGTTTGGCTAATGAAGCTACATAGCAGCTGAAGGCATCCTTGTGCCCGTCTCCTTTGAAACAGTAGAGAACAAATCAATAAAGTCAATCAGGAGATCATATAGTTATATTACGGCAGTAGTCAGAGAACACCACAAGGTCAGGAAATATTACAGACTAATACTGGGGCATTCCCTGTGTAATGAATCTTCTGAAATCAGATATATAGAAATCTTCTAAATACAACAGAGCTTTGAGTGTGAGGAAAATACTTGCATGGTAATCATTTAAACAGTCTGTTTATAACGTACTGAAACTTAGTAAGGTTGTTTCCACGGTCAACATTTGCCTGTTTGATGGTTGAGAGATCTTGCTCATGTGCTTATGACATCTTGTGGGTCACCAGAAATTTAGTGGTAATGTGAAAGAAGTTCTGGGTTTGGAGAGGAAATAATGAAATTTTTCATTGCTCCTATTTCCTCCTTCTAGTTGTGTTGGTTTATTTGTAGCAGTAAAACTGTATCCAGTTCCAATTCTGACTGTCACAATGACTTCATGCCAGCTTGAGCAAGAGGAGAAAAACATTAAATGCATCCCTTGCGTCATCTCAGGCTTGGCAGAGTTGCAGTAGAGGTGTCTTTGGCCCAGTGTGCATTTCTGCAACAGGACATTCTGTATTGTAACCTGAGTTTGTCAGCTCTATTTAAAAATAAGAGGAAGTTCCTTAAGCCAAGTCGCCTTTCAGACTCAGGCTATTCTAAAACTCACTGTGTGCTGGCAGAGCTGTTTGTGAATGTGGTGTAAAGGCAGCTGAGGCTGACGATAGAGACGAGATTAGCCCAGACACGCAGATAAGAGATAAATGATATTGAAACAATAATTTTAAAATGTGCTTTAGCCTACCAGGATAACATTTTCAAGACATCTTATAATGATACATATACATATTTTTGGAAAGAAAAAACATTAAATATAATTTGAAATTATTACGATCTCTACAGTTCAGAATTGCACCATTGCACGGCCACATGTGGAATGAATGCAAAATAAGGCTGAACCACAGGAGCACAGAGAAGTTACTTACCAATCCTCTCTTCCCCACCTTCTCTGTTTGAAAGCTGTAATCATCATCTTTCTTAGAATGTGTTGCTTTCTGAGCTGAGAAGAAGGTTTTTTTCTTCTTAGTCTGACACACATGACAAGATACCAATGCACAGCAGCGAGTGAGGACCAACTGAAAACATCTTTGATGATATACCTTTTTCCTCTCCCTCCCTCCGCCTTATAGTTTATGCACCTGTAACTTATTTTAGCCATCTCCAGCGTAGATTTTTGAGGCAGAGATTACATGTACAGTGATTAGCACAGCAGGGTGCTTGTGCCCACTTGCTATTTCTAGCCACTACCATTAAAAAATTAAATTCCTGAAGAATTGACACCAAGCCTTCATGATCTCTGCCTTTTCCATTGCAGTGGCTAATGCCAGTTGCTTCTTTTGAAGACACTGCTCTGTATTTTCATTATTACTTATATTTCTGCTCTTCATCCACTTCAGAAAGGAGGTTTTTTCAGTCATTTTTGACCAGAAGTGACAACAAAGTCTCTTTGTTTACTTTTCCCCAATCACTACTTATAAGCACACTAACTTTCTTTTTTTTTTTTTCAATTTCTTTAAAGATTAAAGATCTTTCAGCAGGTCTGATCCTCTAGTTCATAGGTGCAGTATTCTCCCCTTTAGATAGGCTCTGTGTAAGTTTTTCTACTGCTCTGCCCGTGCCTCTCCATGCCTCTGTGAAAACAGAACCAGATATTGTGTTTTGCATATTAGTTCTCTCACTAAAGAATGAAAGAAAACAATCAATTTAATTTCTTTTTTACTGCCCATGTAATTAGTTATATGTCATAAAAGATCAGATTGCATCTGGAGTTAATTCTCTGTTCCTCATCTTAAATTTTCTCATCAATGTGCTATTAATCCTATATATCCTTTACATTCCTTCTCTTGCAGTTTTCAATAACATTCCATTGCACCTGTAGTTCTTTTCTGAATCTTCTCAGACTTACCCTAGTGGCAATTAGAAATTGCTATATTGAGAACGTGTTCAGGGGGCCAGATTTGAGACTATGTATCTTGTCTTTTGACAGTTTTGCACTTAACATTTGTAATGCCAGAGATGATAAACTTGTGTGGGATATATGAATACTCTATTATCTTATTGATTGATTTAAATATTTGTCACCCTTTCTTATAACATTGTCCATATAATGCCATTGGCCTCAGGGTCTGGGAAAATCTGGTAATTTTTTTCAGAGCCACTGACAACTCCCTCAGTTCTGCACCGTGTGCTTTTTCTCACAACCTGAAGGGTTAAAAAAAAAAAGTGAAAGAAAGCAGAAAAGAAAAGTGCCATCCAGAGCAGAATGAAGGTGGGTGTCTTTCTGAGCTATGTTTGTCATTGAAAATAAAGCTTTGCTTTTACTTAATGAGGAATAAATGGGATTAATAGCAGAGAAAGATGAAATAGGAAGTGAGAAAGAACCAAGGAGACCTAGAAAAAAACAGAAGTGGATAACACAAGAAGTATGAGACTTAAATTTTAGCATGGAAAAATTGATAGACATTAAGAATACATTTTTTTTGGTGACAGCAGTTAACTTGTGAAGGTTATGAGTTTTCCCTCACTGTTAATTTTTTAAAGCAATTCAGAGAACTATCTCTCAGGAATGTTTGGGTGTGGCTATTCCTTGTTTAGGCAGCGGTATGGACTGTGTGATTTCCCTGGATCTGCATTGTATAATTTAGTAAGGTGGGAAGCAAATGAGAGACAAAACCAAAAACAAATGTAAGTTGGAAGGCACAGGGAGGAGAATGAATTGTTGAGTGGCTGCTGTGGCATGAAGAGAGGTAAAAGGCAGGTCCAGCAACGACTGAGAGCACAGCAGAACAAGAAAACAGTGTCAGTTTAGAGACCCAGATTTAGAACTTAATAGGAATCTCAGCAAGAGGTTATGGTACTTCACTAAGCTGTTTTTCCTCATGTTTTTGCTTATGGTTACTAACAACAAACTTTGTGCGATATTGTGCAGTTTTCTGCTTGCCTTTTATTTGGTAAAATGTGTCTCATCATGTGTTCTTATCAGCACTGCTGTGAGCTTATATAACTGCTTTCAACTTTCCATTCATAGGAACAAGTTTTTTAGCATCCTTTCATTACCTGGTTGTATTGAATACATCTCAACTTGTACTCTTTCTTTCTCTTTTGTGCTTCTCTGCCAAGCAAAGACTTCCTTCAGACCTGTTTCTTACCATCATCCCCTCTAAAAGCAGAGATAGCACAATGCTACATTTACAAAGAGTTTTTCATTTGAGCAATGCAGAAGAGACATATATGTACATGTCCCTGTATTCGTTGAATAGCTGCTTATTACATCAGGAGCTAAACAGGCAATTAACCAATTTCCATGCACAACTGGTGGTACTGATTGAACTAAGGAGCGTATGTTCAGATTTTTGAATGTATACAAATTTAACACTGGAAATTTTCCTTCTGTTGTTATTTTATGTCATTGGCTATGGGGAAAAATAAAAACAAAAAAAATAAAAACAAAATTCAAACTGTTTTCCAGATTTAGACAAACAAACCCTTGGGCTCTTGCAGTAAACCTTGAAGACAGTGGTAAGCTCTGGAAATTGTATTATATAATGGCTGTGTACACGATTTCTCATTTCAGTAAATCACAGATGATAGTGGGACTTCTTATCAGCACACTTATCTGCAGCGAATACAAATGTATTAAGATGAGTTACTGTGTAATTACAATTGCTTCAGACAGATTTATTATGAAGTTACCAGATTGTTACCCCTAAAAAAGCCTGTCTTATTTCATGATAATTATGCAAACTGATGTCATTTTTGTGCACAAGTTCTTAAATGATAATAAAGCAGGCACTCTGCCAGTTTAAATAAGCAGTAGAAATCAGTTACTTGCAAAAAAAAGAGATGGGAACTGTGATTTAGGCTTACAAAATGTTCACCTGCAGAACATGCAGGTGATAAGTTTCAGATGCAGAAAAATGACACAGATGGACACAAATGCACACTGCGCAAGTGAAAGAAGCTACCAAAGTAGTTCAAAGTGGAGGACATCACACCTAGTATGGCACCCTTAAGTTATGACTTCATGTTTGCTTGTTTTTGTTGCTGTTTTCAGTGTTTTATCTGCGAGAGAGTGAGGGTTACACTTATTCATACATTGTTTTGTATAAACACGGCTACTCAGTATGTTCCTGCTGCCTTAAAAGATAGATCAGAGTTTTCATGAGAGGAAGGGCGGTGTTTTTAAGTGAGATTCAGAGTCTGGCTCCATGGAAATTCAGCATCAGATTGTTGAGAAATATAACCAGCCCAAAATTTTACAAGGATTTCAGACTGAATCTCCAGATTCTGGAAGAGATCTGTCACTCCACATCACGATGCATTTTCATGTTCTGTGCTACCAGCCTGAGCTCAGCTAAGATGTGCTGAAGTACTATTCAGAAGTTTGTCTTTACAGCTTGAGTAACCTGACCAGATGCAGGTAATATTGGCAATCTTGTGCTAGGCATGGACTCAAAAGTTTTTCCACCAAATTTGGTAAAGTTAAGAAGTTGGTAAATAGTTGAGGCTGAGAAGGAGACTGTTGAGTATTTGTGTGTGTATTTGCTTGTCCACAAGCTCCCCTCCAAACCTTGGAGCCTGGCCAGTTGCTGTTTAAATCTATATTCATGTCCTTTTGTAAAAGTTAACATCTGGTGCTGATACTTACTTTTCCAATGACTTTGAGTATAACAGTAGCTTTCCAAATCTCATCACTTTTCAAAATAATATAAACAACCTAAGAATTCATTGAAAATACAAAGGACATAACACAGCAAAAAGTTGTCAGAACACTGACAGAATAGGTGTTGAAAAAAAAAGAAAAAAATAACATGATCCATTACCATCTGTTGGGCAAGTCAAGATGAAGACATTGAGGTGAGCAGAAGTGTAGAGGGAGGTATCTGCCACATCTTCAAGGAGGTCATGTTGATCTCTCTAAGTATCTCCCATGCATGCTCATCTCCACTACCAGTGAAAACCTGACAAACGACATTATGACTTCTCCACACAAGGTTAGCATGCTCAGGAATGTTCAATATCAACAGCACTTGTATTTTATTTTTTTAATAGCTCCATGTTCAGGCAACATGCCTTCAAAAGGTTTGTCTGTGTTCTGACAGAAGGGCTTGATAGATTTGTTGCTCTCTTGCTTAGGTAGAAATCAGTTATAGTTTTGTTTATTTGTGCTGTGGAGCATAAGTTCTTTAGTGTTGGGGTTTTTTCATATTTGGAAGTGAGTGATTCAGGTCTAAATATTAATTTTGACATTGCTTCAGATTTTCTCCCAGAACATATGGATAGAGGTCCCTGAAAGTCCCTGGTTCAGCTCACAGTGGATTAACTCCAATGGACAGTGAGCATTCATTCGTGCAAGACAGTGGATGCCATTACTTAGGTCACGAGTTAATGTAACCTGTTGTCATAGAGAATGCAAGCACATTTTAAAAATCAAAAGCACATCTCTCTAAGAAAATGACATTATTCATTATTTAGAAATTCCATAAATATTTGATTCTTGTCTAGGAAAGTGGATAAGGGTTTCATTGCAATAGCGGGGTTTTTATCTTCTGGTACAAGAGCAAAGTATTTTTCTGAATTGTATTTGCTAATGTATGTATCATATACAGCCTACCTGCTTTGAAGAAGTAACAAAGCCAAGCATGTCTTGCTACGCACTTTTGTCACCTGCAGGATTTTACACAATTCTTTCTCCCTAATAGCTAATCCCAAATCTTCTTTGCTGCTTTTTAGACAAGTTACATTGAGCTTTTTACTTCCATGATACAAGAAAGTTAGTTGAAAATAAAGTTATTCTGGGGGAAAGATTCTATCTTTCTTGTATTTTCTGATACATTTTCACATGAGAGTCTCAAACCTTTAATTTCTTCGTAAACAAAGTTTCAGACTTAGGTATGTTTTCATATATACATTTAAAATATATCTATTTGGAAGTTAAAAAATTACCAGGTAATCAAATAAGACAGATTATTTTGTTAACAGTGGAATTCTATTTTTTTTCTTCACATCTGTCCATGTAATTAAATCTTTATCTCCTGGAAGTTCCCAGCAGGGTAAGCTATCCTCTAAGTAAAACTTTGGAAACAGTGCAGTGCTGACTGTGTGTCTGTGTTTCTCCAAAGTAACACAGCATGCTTGAAAAGAGGCTGTGCCCATTGTGTTCAGCAGAATGTTTTGACAGAGAGAGTTCCCACCATGTATTAAACTTTAAATTGTATTTTAAATTAAACTAAGCCTTCTGTTGGTGGCAAGGAGACCATGTTGCTGAAAAGAGACATCATTTGTGACAAAAGCATTACAGACGTCCAATGTCAGGGACTGTAAAACAATTTCCCTTCTGCTTTAATTGAGTGCTTTCTCAAACAGCTGAACCTCAAAGGAAATTGCAGCGATTCCCATTTTTCCACAAACAGTTAAGCTGCTTAAAATCCAAACTGGGAGTTGTTCTGAGAAACACAATTTAAAATATTTTTCTCAGCTGTAATAAGAAAGACAAAATGGTTACCAATAATAACAGTAGGAATGAATAACAGTGGTCAAAAGGTTTCTAGTTACCTTTGCAGCTGTATCTTTTATTGAATCTTTTAAAACACTAATTTAAAGAAGACAGAGAAGGTTTACCACTTTTTCTCCCCCATTCCATTGCTTGTAAGATCTAAAATCCCCTTTCCCATTGTGTACACATGCATTTTTTTTCAGCTTGAGCGATCACTTGGCATCCAAAGATCAATGGAGAGTGTTGCACAACCATGTCATTACATACAATATTTCAACAAGCAGATGCTAGTAAGAAGAGTTCTTCGACCAGATTTTTGAAGCTGTTGTCATTTGTGGCTTAAACATCAGAAGAATATTCTGCAGATTTACATAACCTCTACAGAGCTTGAAAAATTAATTTATGGTGAGCATCACTCAGCACTCATTTCCAGGAAGAAAAATCTGCTTTGAATGTCCTTTTCAGTTGAGCTGATGTTTGTAAAATTGTAAAGATAATAACAAAGCAGATTAAAATTAACAGCAACTACATATGTGAAAGTGGTGCTTCGGATGAATACATTATGGAAGTCACAGTGAATTAGAAGCACATGAAATGTTGCTGCCTAGGACTGGGGTGGGATATAATGGTGTCATCCTTGCAACTAGATGCTAGAAAGGAAGATTGCTGATAAACAGGATACTGCTAATCTCTGCAGATAGGCGTACACTCTATTTATGATTTTGTGATGCAAATATCAAGGTCTCATTCTCAGAATTGTTTTCTACCTGTTTTCTTTTTCTCCCACTTCCTCTGTTTCAGTATGTATCAGTTCAGTGAAAAAAAAAAAAAAAAGAGAAAGAGAAATCTAATTTGTAGACTTCAAAGTTGAGTGTTAAATTCAGAGTGGTGATGGACAGGAGAGCCTGTTCTGATCTAGATTAGCACTGTGTTTTCAGTGTTTTTTAGAAGCCTGGAAAGAAGCAATCTTTTGAGTTGGTTTTTTCCATGGTGAAAAACACTTCATGAGCTCTGAACCAAAGTGGTGAAATTCTCATAATGCCTCCTGAGTCTGTCAGGGGTTTCTTCCATTTTGAATTTGAATCTCAGAAGATTTGATCTTTAGATCTGTAAGTTTTAAGGCCAGAAAGAATTAGATCATCTAGTCTGACTTCTTAAATAGCTCAAATAATTCTACTTATTTCCTATGTGAGCGGTAAAGAATACATGATTTAAAATTTTATTTCAAGAAGGCATCAAAACCAGGTTCAGAACAGGACAGTTTTGTGTCTTAAATATCAACCCAGTGGAATCAGTCTCCGTCTGTGTTTGGATATCTTTCATATTTTCTCCCTGAAAATACAACAAAGTTCAATTTGGATAATCTGTGTTAGCCTCTTTACCTCAAACACAGGACAATAAAATCAGAATTTCTTTCCATTTCAGCAGAAGAAACTTTTTGATGTGTTCAGAACTCTAAAAGGTCAGGGATAAAAGAGCTTGCTTTGTATTTAATCCAGGGTAGAGCATTAGAAAACTTAATATTAGCAGAGCTGCTTTCGTGCATTTTTAAACACTTCAGTAAATGTGTTCTTGATTGGATGCAAACTTTCCCCTGTAGTGTTTGCAACCCAAGAGAATATTAAAGTAAGAAATGACTTTAAAAAGTTAGAGGACTATAAGCGATTTTACGTATATTCTAGTCTTTAGGGTCCTGATATTTCTGACTCATATTAATTTTATTCCATATTTACTGCTTAAGTGAGAAGAGAATTAAATTCAAGTGGTCTGTAACTGTATATAAATAATTACTGTTTATGAATATTACTACACGAATTATACAGAGGATGGTGAATCAAGAGAGATGAAGTGAAAAACTCTTCTGAAATTTATCTATGTATTTAACTCACAGTGGTGTATCAGAAGTGCTTGGGAGTATAGATAGTTTTTATATTTTCTGTTTGTATGCTATTTGCAAGCAGACTTTTTAGAATTAGATATTCTGCCATCTGACTTCGAGCATCTAACTTACTTCATGTGAACAAGGCCATCACTGCCAGCCCTGTGTGTAATCAGTATAATCACAAAAAGCTTCCTCATACTTGCTGCAGTGAGCACAGTGATACTCAGATGCCCAAACCCAGAGTTGTGAGGGAAATGGCTGTGATTTCAGTGAGTGCTATGGCCTTTTGTCTTAAAGGGCACGTTCATATGGCACAGAGCACTGCTCAAGGCATGTTCCTCATAGCAATACCTAAGGCAGTGCAGGTACACATAGGCACAGCTACATTTTTGTGTGTATGTACACTCACTGGGGTTAATTACCTCCACTAAGAACAAGCATATAGCAGCCTGACTGGTACCAGCCTAGTGCAGGTAGCCCTTAGTATTCGAGCTTATTAACACCAAGATAGTTTGGGTATCACTCCCAGCTTCACGTTTGTACCACACACTTTTCAAGCATTTGCTGAATTTATCCTTAATTAATACAGTGAAAAATCTTACTTTAGTATACAGATAAAGATACAGAAAGTGGCAAACCTGACAGAAGCCTAAGGGAAGTTTGAGCCTTGTGACCATTCTCTAAAGAAGTGTATGAATTTGTACCAGCTTTCATCCAAAAAAATACTCTGTTAATTTTATTCATCAGTTACAGTTACTTGGCTTGAAATTTTTCAATGATAAATGGACCTTTTTAAGGGTTTCTAGACTGTTTCAGAGGGCTGCAACACCTCTCTTATGAAGGTTGAGGGCATTGGGCTATATCAGCATGGGGAAGAGAAGGCTCTGGGGAGCCCGCATTGCAGCCTACCAGTACCTGAAAGGAACTTACAAGCAGGAGGGGGACCAATGTTTTACACATTCTAATAGTGTAGACACTATTAGACAAGGAGAAATGGCTTTAGACTAAAAGAAGGGACATTTAGGCTAGATGTTAGGAAGAAATTCTTTACTCACAGGGTGGTGAGGACCTGGCACAGCTGCCCAGAGAGCTGTGGATTGCTCATTTCTGGAGGTGTTTAAGGCCAGGTTGGATGGGCCCTGGGCAGCCTGAGCTGGTGGGTGGCACCCAGCCCACAGCAGAGGGGTTGGAACTGGATGGGTTTAAGTTCCCTTCCAACCTAAGCCATTCTGTGATTCTAAGACTCTACAATATGGTTATACCATACTTCTTTATACGCACACTAAGTTCAGAATTCTGAATGCTATCTCAAATACTACTGTCTGTCAAGAAAGTCTCCTGTTCACATCCTGATTGAACTCAGCCTTGATGAATTTGCAAACTCTGATGAAATCAGGCACAAAACAAAATGGATCGTTGCACTAAACCTTAATTTCTCTGAGCAGAGCATGGCACTGAGCCAAGATTCCAGAAACAGAAGATTCTTAGGTCTCTCTGAGGAATAGATTGTTTCTTTCTTGTATTTCAGGATTGTTATGGCAGTACTAAGCAAAGGAAGATTATGGCCTCATTTGTATACCTAGGACTGCAAGGTCGTTACCACTGGACCTCCTACTTGCACCAACTGAGAAATATAACAGAGAAAGAGCTGAGCTGCTTTCCACAGAGCACAGAAAGAGGAGAGGGGTAGGAATTAAGAGATTGTCTGCCCACTACATTTAAATCCATTTGCATGACCACACATATCCTAAAAGCAGTAGAGTGTATGCTAGAGTAGGTTGCTTTAGGAATGTCGCTTTCAGAGGCTTCTACCTGTACATTTTTTACCAACAACTGTGATCAGATTGTGTGGTAAAATGGCTGTCTAACACACTTGGAGAAAATGTTCCTCAAGGATTGCCAAGCTTAAAATGTATTTAATTAAGCAAAGACCAGCAAAGTTTGAAAATAGATGTATAAATATTTATGAAATTACAACACAAATAAATATTACAAAAGCTCATCTGATTAAGACAAGAGCTGTGACAATTCTTGTGAATTTTTAATATTAAAAATAAACATTACATTAATGAGTCTTCATTGTATCATTAAACATTTTACTTTGTTTTCTTTAGAGAATTTTATTTTTACTTGACATACTTTTTTAAGTATCTAATGGGCTCTTATGACATTTGTAAATGAGGCAAAACATAAGAAATATAAGAGTTAATTCTTTATATTCATCACTAATTCAGGCTAATTCATCATAGGGGAAATAATAGGGAAATAATCTTTTCCTTTTTTAATTTACATACAGATAGGTCTAAATCACAAAATTGGGATACAGATTTTAAATACCCCAGAGTCCAAGCTGACTTAATGTGGGGTTTCACATTAATTTATTGTAACATAACGAGGACCTTGATTTATCTTTTTAAAAAATTTCAAACAGTTCAGAGATGCTAGAAATCAGAGACTGCTCTGATGTATTTCCAGTGACTTGTATGGAACCAGCAAATACAATCTACTTGAACCCAGTTCTTTTGTGCTTTGGGGACTAAGCTTCAATAGCCTTTACAGACAGGCTTTGTCCCACTTAGTAAACAGCGTCTGTGTTAGATTGTAATCCATCGGTTCCTGCAATAGCCGCTGAAGAGAAGGAGCAGCTCTGGGAACTTGGTCGTTGTTAACTTCGGTGTTCAGCTGGTGGGCTACCTTCAGGTGGGATGAATGTCAGTTTAGGTAGGAGCAGAGAGTGTAAAGAAAAGGTTTAGAATTTAGAATGGTTCTCCTCAAACACCATCACCTAACCTTTCATTTCTACTTTTTCTGCATTAGGTACAGCATACAATGCTGATATTGCAGTTAAAATGCTTGTTTGCAGGTGTACTGGAGGTCTGATGGTCAGCTCTTGAGCAGTAATGTGATGAATTCAGGAGTGATTGTGATCATGTGTTTACATAGCGTGTCTAGCCCAAATGGAACTCAACATGTCTTTAGCTTCACTAGCCTGGCTGCACAGCAATAAGATCTGATCCTGCCTTGCACAGTGATATGAGCTATTCACTCCTCAACAAACCATAAGAAATGGACAGTAGATAGGCAGAGTGATCCTCGTCTTGCTAAAATTGATCTTTTTCCATCTCCTGTTCATGTGGGTTGGGGAAGAAGGGCATCTTTCACTAGCAAGAATAGTTCATTTCAAATAATGTTCTCTTACACCTCCTTCCCACACAAATATTTCAGACAGTGACAGACCTCCCTGTCTGGCCTTCTTGATCCCCAGTGAACCTGCCTTGTGAGACTGCTGGCCTTTTTGCTCCTGAAAGAACATGACTTGGAGTAGCAGTGTTGTCCATTCTTGTGCAGTTAGTAAAATGTGGAGCTCGTGTTGTTGGTGATGTTTCCATGCATGAAATTCATCCAAAGTGACATCAAGAAGAATTTGGGCAGCCCAGTACAGGTGGTGTTACTTCTTAAAAGCAGAATCTGATCCAAGACAGATTCTTTAACATCACTGTTAGGGTATTATCCATCTTTCCATTTTTTTCTGTAGGCCATGTCTGCTGTACGGGAATTTACACTACGGTGCTTACATTAGTATGGTTCCATCAATGTACCCTCCAGTAATTTACTGGATTAAGCAATATCTTTGAAAACCTAGGTTTGCCCCAGTGCACAGCATCCGTGTTAGTGGTTCGCACTGTGCATTCGCAGTGATGCAGTTAGAGCGGGTCACATTTCGCACACAAAGGGCCTCCGCTTTGTGAGTTTGTCTCAAATCTAATACTTTGTTAAGGCCTCTTATGGCATTAGATTTATGCACCCAACTAAGCAAATAAAATACGGATGCTCTCTGTGCATGGAATAACAAACTCATTTCCTCACAAAGATTTGAATTTCTGTCAAACATTTTAGCACATTTACTTTTTGCTTTGCCCTCCCTCTTTGTGCATTTTTTAAGCAAATTAACTTAGAAGAAAAAAGTAGTTTACAGATCAAAAGGAAATGTTGAATTATACACTTTCTTATTCTCTCTCTCCCAAGACTGGTAAATGCCTCTTCTCAAATAGAAACTTGAATGCTGCCACATTTTTCACACTTCTCCACTGATCCAGTTCCAATGTGATTATCTCACACTGTTCATGCAGGAATGCAATTTTCCAAGAAAAGCAAGGACCAGAAATCTCCCTACACCACACAAAAGATGAGCTTCTTTAGGAAGCTGGCTGGCCAGTCCTACCAATAGATTTGTATTTGTTATACCTTCACCTATCTTTTCTTCATTGTTCACACTTTCTGGAAACATCTGGTGCCTCTGCTGACCATTGATCTTTCTGTGATGTCTCAAAAGGTCTGGTTGAAGCTGTATGCATCAGAACAATCTAAAGTTGTGACAAAAGAAGAGGAATCCCTCTGCTCCTTGTATTGCTTTCAGATCAATTTCTGTAGGATTTCCAATAAAACACACCAAACAAAAACTTTATCAGGCTATTGAGTTACAAGGTTATTAGAGTCTCAAGATTTCTCCTTCATTTATGTTCTTTTCATAAAATTCTTTCCGTACAGCAGCATGTGCGTGATAAAGACTTGAAAAGTAGTAGCCCTGCTGTGCTTTTATTTTCTTTCTCAAACCTTTCGTATCCTGACCTCATCCTCTGTCTGGCTGTTCAGAACTTTTAGGCCCCCAGGTAGATATTATACAGAAACTGACTAAATTCTAAAGTTCAGGATAACATCTAACATTGCTGGGCTTCAAGCTGGGGGAGGGAAGAGGAATGAGTGGGATGAAGACTCATATTTGCCTTCCTTCTACATCATTATTTTTGTTTCATTTCTAAATCTCCTGGAGTTATAGGAAGAGACTTACATTGTTTTAAATAATATTAGGGGAGATACTGTGGTTTATTGTGTTTTGATCATAGCAGTTCCTTACCTTTTCCTGGTCTTAAACTTTCTCAAACTTTGAAGAGGATGTTTGGCTTTTTAGAACAATGACTTTACTACCTGCAGAGTGATGCTGAAGTATTTCCTTGGCTCCTGCAAGACATACTGGTGTTTGTGAAGCTTTTTAAGAGCATTCTGAGAAAGGACAATAGGTTGTTTTGTCTAAGCATCATGGAACATTGTTTCCTGATTTGTTACTGCTGTAAAACATATCCGTGACCCTCAAGAAGCTATTAGATATTGGATAGTTTACATCTCAAATAATGTCAGTGCCTAAGCCCCAGAAGCTGCTATTAAAAATAAAGGAAAGGAAAAAAAAAAGGGGGAGAAAAAAAAAAAAAAAGAAATGTTAAACATTTTATTTGGAAAGAAATCAGAGGTCAGAAGAGGGCAAGAACTGAATACATTCACAGATTTTGTTATGCTGGCCTTAATGTAACTTCTGAAGCACATTTGAAATAATTGGGTCTGCTGGAAACCTTCCAAAACATTTCAAGGGGCCAACAGACGAATTGGCTATGCAGTGTCTAAACTTTAGTTAGAGTCTTAATTCTTAGATGTATAAAAGTCTTATAAAATAAAAAAGAAGGCAAAGATTTTCTTAGAACTCTTCACTCTATCTTATTAAAATAACACTTCTCTGTAGAGACGAGTTAATCATGATTGCCAGACTAAAGATTCTGTTAAACATAAAAGCTGTCAGAGCCCTTGTAGCGAACTGCAGCTCAGAGAGAAAAAAGACTGAGATGATGCTGTTAGAGAAAAGGTTGTTCAGATTGTACAGACACCCATCATAATTCGTGCTAATGATAAACAAACATGCAGCAGAATGAGAAAAAGATCTGCAAAAGGCAAAAGAGTTACTAACATGCTGTTCCCTTAGCCCAAACATGCTCAAAAGGGAAATCTGTGCCTTATCTAGAGGAATGCCAGAGATGTTAAAAGGTATAAAAAAAACAGATTTATTGCAGTTAGCTGGGCTGGTATCATGATTACTTTGTCTTATCTTTGAGCAGTCTCTTCTACAGCAATGTCTTCTTCAAGATCAAATGCCACCAAAAAGCATTGCTTCTGGGGTGAGATCAGTCTGCCGATTGTTCATTTCTACAAAGTACAACAGCATGAAGACAGAAGTGACTTGACATCTAATTTACTCACACGAATAGCCATGCATTTACTGACTGGCAATTTCCCTTAGGCAATTGCAGCTGGCTTGCTAGCTCTAGACTTTCTGGTTTTGCTCTGTTCATTCTGAAATCAGTCAGACTTACCTGTAGCTTCCTGTAGCAGGAGATCTCCCATTCAGCTAGCTGGTGCTTTGTCAGTTATCTTTTGTCAGTTATCTTTTAATGGGCAGGTATTAAATCATTACTTTGCTGTGATTTCTTGATAGCTCCAAGAATTCATAGTAACCTTAGCATCTCTTCAGATATCCTTTTGGAAAAGCCAAGGAGTCTGGAGAGACATTAGGTCGAGAACAGTCTTTGACTTACTGATCCAGCTTTGTCAAACATTATGGAAAATGTTATCATGAAGAGGCATTGCTATGAGCCAAGTGGAACGAGATTTCACATTGAACAGAAGGTAAGATATATCAGAATGTATCTGAGGGATGATCAGAGAGAACATAGCCATTTTACAGTGTTAATAGTTTCAGTTAATTTTATATTCAGGTTTGAGAAGTGCTGCGCTTCTTGCAAAAAGAGTTGTATAAGAGCAGTTTTTAAAAATGACAAAAGAAAGGTGAAAAGACAAATTGCACTAATCCAAGACTGAAGAGCCCTTCTTGTGATCTTTTGGGATGGAGTCCCAGAGAGAAAAGAGGAGCTTGTGACTGAGATCTGAAACAGGGTTTTGTCAAGTGTCTACTTGAACAGGCAGAACATAACCTTTAAGAAAGTAATGAGAATGTGTTGGGCAAAGGGATTTGCATCACATGGGCTGAAGTTTCTGGAGAGCATGCAATGCTTTAGGTGTTTATGCAGGGTGATCATGATAGTGAATTCAAAATACTGCAGCAAAGAAGAGCTAAGAGTAGTGCCTTTGACAAGTGCACTGAGCCTCCAGGAACTGGCACAGATTACCCTGCTATGAGAAAGGGCCACAGGAGACCATCTCTCAAAACTTATGCTGGCAGAGTCATGTAGTCTGTGTGAAGACATGAGGAAAAAACAGATGCAATCCGTGGAAAAGGCCATTTGCCATCATTTAGTAAACAATAAATGTAAAAATGAGCATGAATAGGTAAGCTGTTTTATTTGCTGCTGGTTGCATAAGTATTTTCCAGGAAGCTAAGCCCACCATCACTTACACTGTTGTGTGTTTTGGATCATGATATTTATCTCATTTTGTCTGCCTTAAGAAAATGAGAGTTGGGAGCAGTGCTTTTACCCTCACGTTGTCACACTGTATTTGTACAGCCCCATGGCTGTACACACTACCATGCAATGGGACAGTATGTTATTGGAGGTAGGAAGTGTTTAACCAGGAGAAGAAATGATTGCCAGTTCTTGATATGTATATCTTAACATGTGAGACTATTTGTTGAACAGAAGCAGAGAATTTCTCAAGGCATGCACACAATTGTTCTGCAATTCACAATTGCCTGTTATTAAAAGAGGAATAAAATAGTCAAAAGCAGTTTTCTGCAGTTAAAGAAAAATTTTTCTTCATGTCTGCTCTGTCTTTCAAGATACACTGTATTTCCTCCCACTACTGGGCCACTAAGGTTTTCAGACCCACTGTGATAATTACCACTTCTCTGATTGCCTTCACTAAATGTTACACTTCTATCATTTTACAGTGGAAGATGGAGGAGTATGGTAAAATGTGTGTGTGTGTGTGTGTGCACTCATATGTATGTGTGTGGAGAGAGTTTTATTAGACATTGCTGTCACATCCCTAATGTGACACTTCAGACCCGAACCTGCTGGGTGCCTTCAGCTCCCACAACTTGATTTTTCAGAGGTGGTGGCTCCCTGCAGGTCTGATTGATTTCAGTGGAATTGTGGCTGCTCAGCACCTTTCTAAAGGCTGCTGTCTTCAGTGAAGGTGCGTAGCACCTGGTGACATCAAGCTTCTCCAAGTACATTTTCAGTCATACAGCACGGCTTAGTAACTCCAAAGTTGCCAACAGCCTTTTTGGTGTTTTTGTCAGTCCCAGATTACCCAATGAAATGTGCTCATTCCTCAATAGCTTGTAGCTGGTGATAAATACTACAGTTACGATATAAAATTTGGGCATATCAGGTATCTCCTTTCCTTGTCCCATCATTCAGATTTTCTGTATAGTAATTCTCTTCTTTACTGCATCTCTCAAATGCCTCCCATCCCTTGATGCTGACTACTCTTTATATTGTAGGTGATCCCTTTACACTGCATATCCGTTCCTCATCCTACCTCTCAAATACTCCTTACAATACCCATCTCCCTTCCCTGTAATCTCTCTGAGGTACTTAAAATGCTTCCTTGCCTTGTCATACCTTTCAGATGCTCCATATATTATAGCTTGAACCTTTCTGTGCTCACCTAGCCAGAAAGATTGCCAACGCCCTGAGTGACAAGAGTGATCTAAAGAAAGAAGATGTAGTGAAAAAGTAAAGGTTACATCTTACTGCACTCTGGGAGGATCAGCGTGGCTTTTCAGGTCTGCTAGCCAAGCAAGGACTGCAGGTACAGCATCATTTGTAGTTCCAATTTGCCTGGCAAATATCATGAAATTTCACAGTTCTGGTCATTGTGTTACAAGAAACCTGCACTGGCAGCATACAAGAAAAGCAAGACATTGATATAATTCACTGAAAGGATTTTCCTGTCTATCAGAGAGAGAATTAAGTCTCCACTAGGTAGCCAGTTGTATATCTTCATTCAAGCTATGGAAATAGTTCTTCACAGCTTAATTTGGTAAAATATGCTCAGAAAGACAAATTCTCTGCAATCTCTCTGGAATCAGTGGGTCCATGCTGAGTTTAAATGAGCACACAATTTGATCTGATCACTTCTGCGAGTTATTTGACTAAACCTTTTTCTTGAAATGCAATGCAAGGCTTGCTTGTGCTAGCATAGAAATATGAGACACATTTCCTCCCACTTCTCTTACCTTCCTCACAGTTTTTTGCTGTGTGGTTGGACGTGTAACCATCACATCTGGTTAAAACAGAGACAAGGTGCAAAGTCCCAGTGCATCAGCTAACCCTGGGGGAAAGCGAACTGGAAGGGAATGCTGCTTTATTTCATTCAAAAACAAGAAAGAGAGTCTCTTTCCTTGTTCGTCACACAGAACATGCTCCCTATGCATTATTTTCTCCATCAACATGTTTTACTGCACCTGCTTTGAGTGACGACACAGGATTTGTCTAATCAGAGCCTGATTAACCTTCTGCACGGAGGCAGGACCATTTGGATGGGCTTCTAATCTCATTAACACTACTTTCGTTGTCACTGTCCCACTATCTCCATCTCCAATTCCATCAGTGTGATTAACATCCCAGTCTGGCTTTTGGCGTATTCAGTCCTTATTTATGTGTGTATGCGATGAGAAGCAGGCTATCTGACTTTCTGCAGCTTAGGAATTTTATCCTTCTACGTAGGTTTTTTTTGTTCTCTTTTGTTGTTGTTGTTGTCTGTTTGTTTTTTAACTTCTCTTTGGAAAAAAGCTTTCTTCATTCTTTTGTATTATCTGAACAGTGAAAATGGTATTTCTCTAAATGGACAATTTTATTATTGTCATACAAGTGAACGATTGCAGATCTTCCCTTTGAAGATTGAGGTTATAAATCGGTTAAGAAAGTGGCATCATATTGGTGAATGTGCTTGGTTTTTGTAAATATTTTTTTCTGTCTATATATTGAGCCACGTTAAGAGACGACTCGCAAAGTACTAATCTTATGAGTGACAGATAATCTGTGGTGAATGCATTGCGATTTAGTTCCACAGCAGACTTGTTACCAAGACTTTGCAAATTCATTTCCTGAGGAGTTTGACATTCACTGTTATTAAGTCAAAAAAGCAGCACTTGCTCCAGATTGCAGAGCTGACATCAACTTCATGAATATTTCTCCATTGAATCTTTATTCTTTGTTATCCTGGAACTTCTGTTTTAGATAGACCTCTTTCTCTTTTTAATTTCAATTTCGATTACAATGTGTTTTTTGGAAGTTGGGCTTTCCAGGGGCATCTTGGCCCAGCATGTGCCAGTGATCAAATCTTTGCAGTAAAGGAATATGATTGAGATGAACAGAAATTTTCAGTGAATGTCAATCTTACTGCAAACTACAGGAAGAATAGCTTTCCTTATTATTTTTCAGGAAAGTGGAAAGTTAATTTATTTCTGGAGCATACCCAGGATTCTTCTACAGTAGTACTTGTGATGCACCCAGCCTGCAAGATACACAGGTAAAGACATGAAGAAGAAACAAGGAGATTGTTCACACAACTTTTGTGGCCATAGTTGAAAACCAGGCAGTGAGCGACTACGGAAAACCCCAGGAAGAAGATTTAACAGTACAGAATAAAGTAAAAAATGTATATGGAAGTGTGGTATTAAGAACAGCTCTTCAAGTTCCTCATTAATATTAGAAAGACTGGAATTATTTTTGTTATTTCTCAGCATTGCCACATGACAAAAGCATTCAGTTTCTGCCCTGTTGACCAAGAATCATCTCCTGCTGCCTCGTCTAGAAAAGTTGCTGTCTACCAATAGCGCTTTGTGTCTGAAAAGAAATAGTGAGTAGAAAATAATAAAGCATTCACTTTCAGTCCACTGAGTTGGTGTGAACTGATCTGGTCTCTGTTTATCAGCTGACAAATATAATTGCAGCTTATAAATCAAGTGTGGCCACTTGAGAATTGGCAGCTCTTCTGGTTTAAGATGTTTGCTAAAGCTGCTAATACCATAATAATACGAGAAAAGTTATATAAATGTCATTGCTTTTGTTCTTAAATAACAGCCATCTATAATTGTTATTTGTTTCTTCCTAATGGAAAGAAATGGCATTAAAACGTGGAAATGAAGCTGGAATAGCAAAGCTGGCTGCCCACCTGTTTTTTGTTTGTTTGAAACTATAAGAAAAGAGAAGGTAGGGCCTGCCCCTGGCCATGGCATGGGGCCTTCTGGAGGTGTGAGTGCCTGAGGATTAACTTTGGTAAGGAAGAAAAAGAAAGGAGGAAGGAGACTGCTAGCACAGGAAAGAGTAGGGGAGCAGTTACTGTTATTTGTATTATGTTAGAAACAAGAGGCTCCAGCTGAGGCAAGAGTGCTGCTGTCATGGTGTTTGGCACACTGTGTAAGGGAAGGGAAACGTTGCATTGCAGTGTTTGTAATCTGAATAGGAAGCGGATGGGGGCAAATTACCTACTATGCACTCTGATTTTTAGACAGGTAAACAGAAGCAAATTGAATTTCAGTGAGTTGTCCAGAGTTACTTGGTGGTTCTGTAACACGGCTGGGAATAAACCCAGATAATCTTTCTCTCAAAGAGCTGGCAGTATTACCCTTCTCATTTTACAGTCAGGTCACTGAACCCTAGTGCCTTTGTTGGCACTGAGAAATCTGTCTTGATTGCATCCCAGATCCGTCTCTCTTCCTTCATCTAGAAACACTGCCAGAAATCTCTCTCAGTTTCCCTCAAAATCAAGCAATTTTTCTTTCTCTGCTCTTTACAGGAATTACACAACCCCATAGTTTTTCAGCTCTTGCAGTGTTTTGAAATACTTGCTTTTTTCCAGTGAAGATGAGTGGAGCCCTTCAGCATTCCTAAAGAGAAATGAATTACTGCAGGAGTAGTGTTTCTCCTTCAGTCTGTCCTGCCAGTTCTTCTAGAGGTGGTTCAGTCATCTAAAAGCTGCAAAAAGTGTCTTGAGAACTACTTGGAGTTTGTAGCAAGCTACAAAATGCAAGTTAAGAACAGTTGTGTTAAATGAAAGAGGTCATAATCCAAGGGGCACCAGGGACATGAACATTTTCATCTCATCCTTTTTGCTTTTGATCTCAGCTGAGCTTGTAGCATGGTGAAGCTACGGCTCGGACTTTTTTGTCACAGGGGAAAGCACACCTTTGTCAAAGTGTACATCTGGTAACTCTCAGATAGCTACACGTAAAATAAAAATAAAAAATAATAAAAAAGGAAAATTCCTATTTATACATTCTATAAGAAAGAACGATTCACAAAGAATAACCAGGAAAAGAGCAGAAGTGGAGTAGATCCTGAAAAGCATCCAACTTCTTTCTGAAAAATTAATTTGATTGCAGCTATGATATGACCTTTTGGCTGCAAAACACTAGTCATGGGACCCAACTCAGCGTTCAGTGTGAACACATGCTGAATTTCCCTGAGAATAATGAAGCAGTAGGTAAACTTGAAAAAGACAGCAGAGGCCAAAAGCACGCAGTTGTCTTCCTTCTGTTGCTAAATGGCACATGAGTCATTGCAGACTGTTGCAATTCTTCTGAGCTGTAGGCTTCAGAACAGAGCTGAGACCATCCCAGACTGATGAGCACTGCGTTCCCAGCGTGGAACATGAGGTGCCCAGACAGAGCTCCCCCAGCACCGTGGCACACAGCCCAGCTCCATGTAACCTCATCCCAAAGCTAGAGGTGCCAAAGGGTGTGGTGCAAGGCAGTCATCTGCAGTCGCTGCTGCTTCAGTGCAGCAATGGACAGGCTTCAGGACCTCCGATGATGAATCTGCGTTGTTCTGTACTGTACCTGTGGATTTCCTAGCCTGGGTCTTTGCTTTATTGTGTGGGAGCTATTTAGGCAGTCCAGTGATGGTGTCCAGTGAACCTTCATGTGATCAGAAATCATACTAGTTTTTCAACACCATTAATTGAGTGTTTTGCCTTGTATCCATATTTCATAGAATCATAGAATGGTTCAGGTTTGTTCTTGGATGATATCACTTTCAAACTGACTCAGTTTGAATACTGAAAGGATGCTTTTCTACTTAGAATCCCTCTACATTCTGTATGGGATCATCCAAAATTCTTGCTGGTTTGTATTTTTTGTGTATTGTCACAGATAATGATTACACAAGCTGAAGGTGCCCAGCAATTTTACTGCTGGTTCTCGAGGGAGTCCAGGATCCCATCTGCTCATGCATTGTGTCATTGAGTTGGTCACGTTACCTTCTGCAAACATGGAGTCCTGAGCATTGGGAAGCCACATGATGAGCTCCTCTGTGAATTCCACAGGAGTAGTTAGAAATCTTGGTCTGACATTAAGAAACCTAAAAGCAAACGCAACAAATAAGCAATCAGTACTTGTGTGTGGGGTACATGGACAGTCTGCCATTTAGCAAGGTATATTTATGGGTGTTCTCTGTTAAAATATAATGCAAATACAGGTGGTAATTCACATACCAAGAACTTGTAAACTAGTGTCTTAATTATAGAGCCATTTTTCTGCTCACATGAATTGGCATCACTCTGCTGCATGTTGTAACTCCACTAAATTCGAGTTGTTTAGTCAATGGAACTAATCCAGTTTACCTCAGCTCAGAATCTAATCCACAATGAAGATTTAGTTTACAGTAAAGGTTTTCTCAGTCTAAAGTTCTTGTATAGTGCTTGAGGTGATCAAAATTTTCCTTTCCCTGCTTCTTGGTTCCTTAATCCCCAATTAATTTTTAGATCTAAACACATGTGTGACTTTTTCAAAGAACATTCAAAAAGTGCTCTGAGTCACTCCAATCAGTTCTGAAGCACAAAATATCCCTTGGTTGACATTCCGAGATCATGAGCTGTGGTTATGTGTATTTCACTGTTCACATGGTAACAGAATCAAAAGAAAATCATAATGAAACACAATGGTGAGATTCAGAAATAGGTTACAAAAACATTCTTTTTTAGCAGTCTTAACAATAGAGAAGAGATGAATTTACACTGGGCCAAATTCATCCGTGTTGCAGTGCCAATTAACTCACTGAAGTTGCACCTTGGAATAACTCAATAATTAAGTAAAATTGTTTCAGTTAGGCTTGTGCCACCCCCAGCTTCCCTTCAATTGTAGCCTGAAAATAATTTGGTTGTGAAAAATTAGGACTTCGTATTTTCATTAACACTTTCTATGTCTTCCTTTTTTTTAATCATTAAATATTTAAAGAAAATTTGCATTAGAAATTGATATTGAAGCTGGATTTATCACAGAAGATGAGCCTCTGATGGTTTAAAACAGAAACAGCTTCTGTATGAGCATGAGAAGGGATGAAAAAGACTTAATTCTGTAGCTCTAAGCTGTCCTTTGTCTTAAAAGGTAAGAAAGGAATTACCATGGAAACCTGCTCACTCACGTCTTTTCATAGAAAAAGAGTTTTACTTAATTACTATGAACTTGTACTATCTTATCTTAAAATAATATTTCAAGTCTTTTTCCAAAGCAGTGTATTTATATGTCAGAAAGAGCTAAGGGAAATGCTTTCAGAAGGGAAATAAGCATTTGTCTGTGTTTAAATCATAGCTCTTGCTCTGCAGCAAACATTTTTATTGCTGTTGTGAAATTCACACCTCTCAGGAGGAAACCTTCTTATAGAATCTGCTGGTTTCTTTCAGCTCCTATACATGTATGTAAGCAACTGTAGCAAATCTCTTTTAAGTGGCAACAATAAAGAACAGTAATTGCACACTTTGATTTAAAATTATAAAAATGTTCCTTGCTTTTCTGGAAGAAAACCTTTTCTGTGGGCCACTTTCCAGAATTTGGAAGAGAAAAACTTCATCTTGTTCAGATTTACAGAGAGCATGACAGTCAAAAAGTGGGACACAGCAAAAAAACTTCTTAGTGTTGTGATTTTTCTCTCTTCCTTTTGTTCACTCCACTTGCATTGTCAGCTCAGGTGCCAATGAAATATTACAAGAGAGTTGAGCAAAGTATTGCTCAACAACAGTTGAGCAAAAAAAAATAAAATTAATTTAAAAATTAATAAAAATTGCTTATCATGCCATGGAACAGGCTCCTCATGGCAGTGGTCACAATATCAAGCTGCTGGAGTTCAAGAAGCATTTGGGCAATGCACTCAGAATAATGATTTGATTTTTGGGTGGCCCTGCATAGAGCCAGGAGTTGGACTCAGTGATGCTTGAGGGTCCCTTCCAGCTCAGGATGTTCTATGGCCCTATGAATCACAGTACTTCTGAGGTACTGCTTCTATTGCTCCCTCTCCATGCCTTCAGACAACTCCTCCCTCATTCTGGGAGGGAAGTGAGATCCTACAACTCTTAGAAAGGGTAGGTTTCTTCATAGCTTTCTTCTTAGGTAACTTATCTTACTGAGCAAGACCTGCGCTATGATCCTCACATGAGAGCTTTCTCCTGTCAGTCTTACCAGCTTAGAGGTCACAGAGAGTGGAATCAGTTTTCTAAAGGAAACTTTGATGGTGTAACTCGCAGTAAACGTATTAAATATCTTATATTTCACATCTAAAAGAGTAGCTTCCTATGTGTCTCGAAGTACTGCATAGGCTTTTGCTAATGGGGCTTCAAAAACATTTTTCATTTAACTGGCCCCAGGAAGGTGGAGTCTGCGTGGCTGGATGATGTAGAAACAGAGTGTATCATTATTTGTCTCTGAGATGATCCTTGGTTTTCATATCACATCTGTGAGGCTTCTAGTCTTTTGCAATTATGCTGCCAAGAATTATATCTGTGGGAGTTAGTTCCCTAGAAAAAAAGGTAAACAGAGAACTTTCAGTCTAAAGTAATTTAATTTAGTGGAAGAAAAGCATTAGAGATCAACAAAAACAAAGTTTCTATGAAATGCCACAGAATACACATCTCTCCTGAAGCTCTCTACAGTAATTTTAAAACTAAATGGCTGATGTCTTTGCACCTCTTAGAAATGTGTGAGACTATAACTTCCAGGCACTTATTTTTAGAATGGTATAATTTTGAGGCAACTATAGATTATTTCAGTTGCCCTAGGATAAAGTAAGTCCGGCTTCCACTCACTTTTTGGTGCCTTTGTATCATTTGAGCAACCTAGAAGTTTCTCAATATAAATGAGAATCTGCCCTAATACACTTAACATAAGAAGATTGGAAGTGTTTATATCTTCTGACTGAGTTTGGCCACGATTTTGCCCTGTATTTCTCTGTGTGGAAACGACAGTAAAGCACATACGAAGAAGAGAATTTGGTGTATTTGAATTGCTTGTAAGGAAACTGTTATAGTGTTGGTTTAAATGTTAAAACCTGAATGCACTGTACAGAAATGCAGCCTGCTCCCCTGTATCGTTATCTTTATGTGCCAGGAAAGTTAATATCACCCTTTTTAGCATCTTTGCACTAAAGCTGTAGAAGCTTCAACTTTCAACATTTTAATTCAGCTGGTTTTAATAATGCTTCTAACATATAAAGATCAACTCCAACTTCACTGAAGAAAAACTGTATTTTCTGGTATCTGCTAAGCTGTGTGTCATGAGTTTCTGTAATAACTACCAGGGATTAGGTTAATAGCATTACAGCTGGAAGTGTTACTTCCGGCTTTGTGAGACCTGTTTACGATTTACAAGGTTGGAGTGATTAGCAGTGCAGATGCAGACTCCGCTGGTTATAAAAGCTTATATTGGCTGGAAAGCATAGTGGATTCATTTTCCGGAAGAAAAATATGGTATGTTACGGCGAAAAGTGTTGCTGTGTGTGGAGAATCTTGGGCTCATTAGGGATCTATTCACAGAAGTAAAATAACCATTGATAACATGCTGCTAGGGACGTCCTCAGTAACTGGAATATCACATAGCAGCATACATTCCAGAAGGTTGTGAAATACACTGGAAATACACTTAAATGGAAAATCCCTATAATCCACAGATGACAATAAGTCAGATCTTCCAGGAGAAAAAGTACATGGGGAAATTTCTTTGTTAGGAGGCATGGCTAAAAGGTGCTGGCAACTTTTTTGGGGGAAAATGTGACAGTGGCCATCCCTCACTTCCAGTAGTCCACTTAAAAGGAATGTAATGATACCTCACACCTGCGTAAGGTGTAAGGTTGATAAGATGCATCCTTCGTACATAAACTATTGCTTTAGAGACTAGCATACTGCCAACTATAATAATGCTGGTTATCTTTTACAGTTGCATATTCAGACTTTCTGCTCTAAAGCTTTGAATCAAAGTAAATAAGAATGTTTCATCACCGATGACCTGAAAATACAGACTAAATTCTGTCAGTTTTTATATTAACCCCCCTTTAAATTGTTTGCACCAGTGCTCATGGCATCAGTAATCCCAGTTTACACTAATAGAGACCAGGTAATGATGTTCTTTCATTTGTGAGTTTTGTCAGCTCTCTGGTGCTCCAGTAATCTCAGTTCAGCTACGTTGCTCCTAACCGGTTTCCACAGATCAACTCTTCCCTTGGTGCACTATAAAATGGAAAACTGCTTCATACTGACTGTTCTTCAAAACATGGGAAGGGGTGATTAGGCTCTGACCACCATGGTGAAAAGCCCTGTGTCTCATTTAATTCCCTTCTTGCTGCATTTTTCTAAAAGATATCTTGCTAGCTACAGCCTTCTGTAGATAAACAGGCACCGTGTTGGAAAATTTCACACTCAAAGTGAAGCCTACAAAATTTGCATTTGTCAAATTTTACAATGAGGTGGAAAAATGGCACTCTTTACTCAGAACAAATTTGAGACTTAATTGCTTGTAAGCTAAGCAGAAATCAAATTCATCTGGTCAGGATTTAAATTATGTTTTGGTTTTGCAGATTGCAGCTTCCCTCCCTCCTCCTCCTCAAAAAAAAAAAAAAAAGGGGAAAAAAAAAGAAAGAAAGAAAAAGACCACATTTGCTAGAATTTGCTGGGGAGTTTAATGTGATCAGAAGAAATTGGTAATACATGATGTGTCTAACAGAATACCAAGGCTCCTATGTTGTTTTTAGACATAAAGACTATGACTTTTCACAGATTTCTGCACCTATCCAATATTTCAGTGTAGGTCTAAAATATTTGCCAGTCACAAAGATTGTTTATTATTTGGCCCTCTGCTATGTGTAGTTGGCTTAGGAAGACCCTTTATGAGCTTCAGCTAGACAGACTGCATCAGGAGAAGAAAATACATGTCGGGAGTGTGAAGGGATATAGCTGCAGATTATAGTGCCTGGAGGATTTGTGGTAAGACCAAGCTGTCATATAAGCTATTGCTATTTAGGCAGTAGACTGTGTTGACCTCCCTGACTTGCATGATCAGGAAGGTGAAAATATGCTCTCCTTTTCTGTTTGAAGGGTTTTGTGAATCCCATGAGTAGCAAAAACAAAAGCCTCATGCAGTTGCAGACAAGGTTGGTATTGCTTACTTCAGCCAACCTGTCCTGCACACTAAACATTTGCAGAATAAATTGGGTCCTTACGAAGAACTTGAGTCTGAAGGGTGTCCTAAATTCATCTTCCAAAGTAGTAAAACATTGCACTAGTTGGAAATTCAGCCCAGCACTCAAGAAGACTTCCTGTCACTGCTGCTGGGAATCTCCTATGCCAAATGGCAGTGTGATTAAAAACATGACAGCCGGTGACCCTTAGCTTGCTCTCACAGCATAGGACCTTAAAACCTCAGAGGAAATTCAAATCACAAAAGAGACGCTTGCAAATTTGCCTAAGGGAACTGCATAGCTTGGCTTTGATTTGTTTTTCTTCCAGAATATATTTCTTCCTGGAAAAAAGAAGAAAAGACAATTGAGGGACTGTATTGTCCCAGGGAAATGTGGCTGTAGCATGAAGAAAGGGTAGTGGAGGGTAGAGGGGAACTGAATGCGCTTTTTTGTTTGTTCATACGTATGTTTTAAGTGCTGTATTGCTGATGCTTCTAATGCCATATGGTCTAACAGCTGATGGTTAAATGCTGATGCTGAAACATGATGCTGACACAGCAGATGCTAAAACGTGATTGTGGCAAAGCTGATAGCAAAACACTGAAGGTGAAACACAAATGCAAAAGAAATGATAATGATAAAATAAAATCCTCTGATGTTCCTCTGTTAGAAATTATACTTCTGGAATTAGCAATAACTGTAGCAGCCCAGAAGATGTTTGGAAGGGCAAACTGGAGGGTTGCCAGATGCATGGAAAACTAGTGGAGCTGTCAGCTGTTTGTTAGAAGGAGATAGCGAGTGAAGCTTCTCATTCTTTCCTTTATAGAGAAACACACAACACACAGAACCTTTAGAAAGAAACAAATCAATCGTGAAACTTTCTTTCCACCTTGTGCAGTCCATGCAGGAGAAGCTTGTGTCAGCCCTCTGTTGGTCTCACAGACAGGAAGGTGGCTGGCTGCAAACCAGCAAGTTGCCAGCTGGTCACAGTGGAATAATGAGGTCATCCAACACACACACAGTCTGTTTGCTCGCATGTCTCCCTTAACATTTATGTATTTTTAATGGTTCTAAACATTTTGAACAATAGTTTTAAACATTTACTTTCAACAAAGTGTGGTCCAGTACTTTTTTTTATCAGGAAAAGACATTCTGAGGTGTATTTGTTTGTAGTCATACTTCTGAAGGATGGCTTTGACCACATGAGCAAATATACACCATGCCTCTTGTAAGGGGCAGGAATAGTGTTTTGTATATGAAAGAGGTATCCAACTTTTTCTAGGAACCTGAGGTAATTTCCAAAAACTGGGAGAGGGCCAAATAACTTTAGTGGTGTTATAAAAGTTGGAAGAAGATGCACTTTGAACCTCCCAGAAGATATTAAATATTCTCCAGACTGATGGTCAGTGCCTTCAGAAAACACAGGGTAAATTGAGCAGCAATCTTTGGCACCAGGAAAAGCTGCTTCTGTTTCCTGAAGATCAGATTTTGTTCTGCTTCTTACTTTGCTTACTAATGTAGATTGAATTGTAGAACACAAATTTAATAGTATTAAACAATTTTGTGATTATTTCAGCAGCCATTTACTTGTCAAAGGTCTTGCAGTATGCATGGGAAAGGGGATAGAGAAAGTTTGTCCACTGGCATGTGACCATTTGGATGATCATCATCTCCCACTTATACTTGGAACGTTCAGCATGAGAAATTGGAAGAGAAGCCTTCAAATTGTATGTTTCCTTTGAGAGTCTTGGCATGTGTTTCACTTGTTTGTTTGCAGCTTACTGTGTCCTCCAAAAGAGCATAGGTAGGCAGCAGGAAGGGGACTTTTTCTGTGGTGCCATCTGTGTTTGGGTCAGGTGGGCTCTGTGGGCACAGCCTATAGGTTCGTACTGGGAGGTTCAAAATCCTTCTGGGGTCTTTGTGGTAAGGAAGAGGTCTCAGCAGATCCACCCCAGGCTCTGCCTCGCCAAACACTCTTTGCTCCAGAGAGCAGTGACTCTGGAGTATGTGCTGAGTTCTGTCACTGGAGAGCTAACCAGGTTGGGCGTTCCTGGGCTGGCTGTGAGTAACTGTTAGGGAATCAAACACCAACTGTGAGTAATGGGAGTGAGGTTTTTGCAGATTACCACTCTTGCCTTCTAAAGTAATGAACCCTGTCAAATAGTGTCATTGTTCAGTGGGAGCTAATTTCTCTTAGCAGCAAACAGAATTGTGCCTAGATCTTGAGTCTGGGCAGGCATTTGGGAAAGCGTGCAACACCATAGCTTTCATCCAGAGAGAAACTTTCACAGTTGCACAGTAAAAATGGGCATGTTTAGTTACTTATCTTACAATAAATTGTACCACTTGAGTAAATTTTGGTGGATATCCATGTCCAAGCTATGGCTTTCCTGGTTCCACACTTGGCAATCTTTTTTCCAGACTAAACCTTCATTTGGAGTTCCCCTCTGAGGCCTTGGGGCAGCTGTTTGTTTCCTTAGTTAAAGTGAAAAAAGACCACTATGGAGTATAATCTAGAATCTTTTGACACAGAAAAAAATCCTCCAACATCCAGCCAAATGTCAATAAATACACAGAAGTCTCTGGAAGGATAGTACAGAGCCTAAGGGGAGGAACACAACTGTCGTTCCTGGGAAAGTTCACTCCAGTGTGAAAGCTTATGTTTAAATCAATCCCAAAAATGTTTTTGAAGAGTAATTTGCACCCCAGTGATTTGGGAAGAGGTTCAGTGTTTGGTACCTAATCAAGATAGCTGGCATTGGTAAGGATGTTATTTTAATTATAACAACATGGTGATGGCATTTTCAGGAAGGGATCCCACAGAGTTCTGACTGCAGACGTTTCTCTACTCACAGCATTTAAACAGCTGCCAAAGGGTTTCCATTAATAGGTTATTTGGATACAGCGTATGCAGGCTTATGCTGCGCTATCACTGCTTCACAGCCCTTTTTTCACTTTCTTGACTTCCTTGGAAAGATGAGCCAAATAGATTTGGCTGGAGCCAGTGCCTGAGATTAGAAGGCCAGAAAGCAAGCAGTGAGAGGCAGCTGTATTGCAGCTCTGTACCAGAGAGCAGGGTGAGAACCACGGCCCTCAGTATCACCAGCTGCTGTAATCCCACTCCATATGCAGAGAGCATTTGCAGGACAGCTTTCGACAGCATATGAGAGTAGGCTGGTGCAGTAAAAGCCCTCCCTCCTGAAGTCCATAATGTGACCATGCCAAGGGACAGAGAAACTGGCTCCCATCTTTACATGAGAGCTAACTGCCCAGTGTTTTTGGAAATCAGGGAAATTATGACTTGCTATTTTTCATTGCGCTGGTGTAATTAATTGCTGGTGACCTTGCTGACACATAGAACAGCTGAGGATCTTGCTCAAAGGGTAGTTGCTGAGACTCCACATTCCTCTGTATTGAATGGTGTAGTGTGGTAGGCCAATCTCACATCTGTTGCAGTACACTAAGAGGAATCCTGGACTCAGACCAGAGCAAGGTGAGAATCAGGCCCAGCTACACATGCTTGCAAAGTCACTTCTGAGGACGTGCAGCTCACACCGTGCTTCTACAGCACGGCCTGGATAAGGGAGGAACTTGGGAAGTACCTGGGGCTTGTCAGAGCCTGCAGCTATTCTCAGCTCGGTTCAGCTATGCGTTCACACTGCTTAGAAGATTTTGCAAATGTATTACCACCCTGATCAGACCGTCATGCTCTTTTATATATATTAGAGTCTCTAACCAACAGATCTATATGTGAAAAAACTGAAAATAACTCTGTGTAAATCATCATCAATTCTTTTATTATTCATTAAAATAACATTCATCATAAACCTCTTTGGTATTCATGTGGATGTAATATGTAGTTCCAAAGGAATTATGGATTAAAGAGGACTTAAGCTCAGAACACTCAGTTCTCTATGAACATGCTGTGTTCATTATGTTAGATTTAGTGTGAACTATTTTCTTCGGTATTATTAGAAGGGAGTAATGGTTGAGTTTCGCATTTATTTGAAAGTGATTAAAGTAAAATTTTCACCTTGAATAAAACAGTGGCAACATATTAACAATTTTTATCATGCCCACAAAAGAAATCTTTTCTCCAAAGATTGGAAATAATCCTCTGAAATCTACCTGCAGCTGATTATGTTAACCCATGAGAAATACATTTCCACCTCTACAGATTGTTGTGGGTTTTTTTTTTTAACTTCATACTGTTGAGGTTGTTAATATCTCTGCTATTCACATGTACCTAGGGGTAGCATCAGGATCACTGTGCATTCACTCTTCTGTTTCTGACTTCTGAAGGCCCTACATTAATATTCTAAGACTCATTACTGATGTAAAAACTAACTGGTTTATTGAACATTGCATGTCTGGCCTCATGTCTGCATAGCACTAATTAAAAATCCTAAACTTCTTTACCAGCAGGAAGCCTTGTAAAATGTGGTGTGGATTTTTTAGAGGATCTCTTCCAGTTTCTGTGTATATAAACGAGAGGGCATTTTTCAGGCAATCTTGTGAGTTTAGAGGTGTTATTTACAGAAATAACTCTGTGATGAGTATATGAGATTGGATTCTGCCCAACCTACCTTTTGTCACCACAGCACTAGTCAAATGAGCTGTAGACATGAGAGACTTGATGATGAGAAATGAGTTTATTCTGGGAATTCTGAAGGAACTGGTTACAATGGACCTCGTTCTGGCCCCTGAACTTACACCATACAGTTGGTGCCATTTAATTTCCAAATATTCACCTTATCTGAAGGGCAGAAAGTCCTCCAGATGCCTGGAGGTTGGCTCGTGTTTCACTACAGAGCTTTTCCTGTTTGAACGGAGATTTACATTAAGACTTTCAGGAGATAGCATATAGGGCCATGTTTTATCAGGCAGTGGATTTCTTTTCCTTTTGTATTAGCAAAGTGTGTGTAATCCTAATTAAGAAATAAGTTAATCCTAATGTCAACTGGCATAAATCCTGTGAGGAGGAGTGTTTGCATTTATAAAGTACTGAATGTATTTGCTTGCCTTTGGTCTACCTTGCTGTCCCCATTGCTATGCAGCCTAAGCTAAGATCAGAAGAAGAGTTGGTTGACCACCCGGGCAAACCTGTGGACTCAGTTCAGCAGATCAGCTTTGACAACTGTCCAATTCAAAAATGGAAAGAAACTGCAAAAAGTCGGTATTAACTCCAATTAAAGTTCCAAATGGTCTCTTTATCCAACCTCTGAGCTGCAATCTGGGCCCAAGGACAGCAGTTTTTGCTGCACAGGTGCTTACATACCATTACCACCATGTCTCCATGTCTTTCACTAATTCAGTTAGAAAGGTGTTGTGCAACTGGTTGTTTTTCATCCTCTGCCCTCCTCAGCACAGGCTCTCAGAAGAGACTTGTATGTTCTCTCAAACGGCTGTTGAGGTTGTTCTTTGATACACAGTTTTCTTGAGGAAAAGCACAGGCCTCAAATCAAGATCCACACAAAGTGTTATTGGGTAAACTAAAATGGCTTTAGAGGCAGGAAGTGATATTAGGCATTGCTCTGGAGGTGAATTTTTTTGAAGGGCTTTTTGAGGAGATGGGTGAGAAGGGAGCTGACAGAACACTGTGTGGTGCCCCTTCCTGTGAGGGGCCTGAAGTGGGGATGGGATCAGATCAGCCACGGGGAAAAGCTGACGTGGAAAAGGGGAAAACAAACTCCTTTCCCTACTACTGCACTGCACGTTGACATGCTTCTGTAAATATGCTTTTATGTAGAGTAAAGATGCCTGAGTAAGGAAAGCTAGAGCACTAAATACCTTCAAATAGTGCCTTCTTTAGTCTGTAGGGAACCTTTATCTGCAGCAGTCACAGCTCTCCTGCTAGAAATCAACCCCTTTATCTCTTTTTGAATGAAGCGTGATGCAGAGGGGATAGAAGAGCTTCTGCCGGCTCATATGGCACGCATCATTGTGCTTCTGAATCTCGCTCAGTTATTAATAATGAATTCGTTTTCACAGCACAAATATAAGGAGAGGTGGTTAGTAGTGTCATTTTTAAGTTTAAAAAAGGAATCTGTGAGAGGTGAAGAGACCTGGTCAGGATTGTACTACACCAGAAATTGGAAACTGAACAGAGGTGTCAGGGGTGCTGTGCCAATGCCCTGGCTGATTTAAAAACTTCACATTTCTTTTATTACTAGCTTGTCCTGAAGAGTTTTTCTTTTTGTCCTGTTTCTTTCCCCTTTATTTCCCTCCTGCCAATGTAGTATAGAGGTCCATGTAAGCACAGCTTCCTATTCTACCAAAAAAATTGAAAGGCCTCAGGACACACTATATTTGCAACATACGATGCCATTTTGCAAGACTAAACTCAGATTGCTGTTACTGAAAATAGTAAGAAAAAACATAATGCCACGCACTGCAGCAGTCCACATTGCTGACACAGACATGTCTGTTCTTTTCTCTGTTAAATGTTCTTTTGTTTCTGGTGTTTCCTTCCCTCCTTCAGATCACACACTGGTCAAAAGCTATTTGCTGTTTTGTGCATCAGAGAAAGAAAATAAATAAAGAGATGGAATTTTTCACTGCAGGTTTATGACTGCCTATCGAGTGAAGGCTGCCAAGGGGAGCATTCACATGCAGAAGGTCTGGAGGTGCTGGTGCTTGTGTAAGGTAGCTGGTAGGTTGAATCAAAAAGCAGTGGGCCAACACTAACCTTTTTTCCATGGAGGCAGAGGGACTGGCAATGCTGAATTCAGTCTTTTGATAGCAGTCTAAGAGACAGTCTTGAAGCAGTCATCAGATTACAACAGCTAAAGCTGCTTCGTTGCTGTAATGTTTGTAGACCAGGAGCAGACACCATATCGTAGTCTTGTCCTGAGGGGCATCTTTAGTTGCTATGTTCTGTTACAGGATTTTAATCATTTGTTTCCATCACTCACTTCTACGTATCATAGGTGAGGAAGGAAAATCACTGAGATACCTTTGACCTTCAGCCAGAATAAATTGGAGTAACATTCAGGCTGCCGTACAGTGTCCTAAACAGAGCAGCAGCAGAACTGAGCAGTGAGATGTAAGTGTTTGAACCTACACTGAAGTGTACCACAATTTGTGCCCTGAGGAGCTTTACTGCTCTGGGAGGTTTGGGATGGGGTTTCTCTTGAAGTAACAAAAGAGGATGGCATGCCCGCTATCATCTGCACAGCCTTCTGCTTTGCTCCTAACACTGCCACCTTTTATGTGCTCCTCACTATTACTAGTAGCAGACGTGTTTAAAACCAAAGTGAGGAACTCTCTCCTTTCAGCCTCTAACCGGGGTGCTGTATCAGTGCTCTGATTAACAGGAGAGGAAAAAATACACTGAGCAAGTGAGATAGCTGTTAGAGTCAGAGAATCCCAAAACGTTAAGAAAAAAGCCTCCTCGAAGAAGGATTTTTGCTAGACATGGTGGGAATTTGCTGTAGGGAAAAGTAAATCTTGGGAGGAATTGGGCTGTGAGTGGGAGGAGGGGGAGAGCCCACAGCTCCCACCTGGGGCTGCAGCTCCATAACCCCTTCGCACCTCTCGGGTTCAATGGCACAAGAGGGTGGCCAGCGCCTTGCAGGGAAAGGTCTGTAATGAATAAACATCTTCATTTTAAATCACCGTAGGCTCCTGATTTTGCATTTCATTTCCAAACCTAGTTATCCAATTTTCAGTGCAGGCCTTCTGAAGTTTAGAAAAATAGAAGTAAACTGCAGAGGAGGGGGAAAAAAAAAACCCTAAAAAATTGCTAAAATGATGCACAAAGAGAGAGAGAGAAAATGACCTTTGGTTGGGCATCCAACAGAGCAAAGAAATTCTAAAGTAGTTTACTTTGAAGTACATTTCAGTCAGAGGGATTTTCTAGCAGTAAAATTGTGCATTTAGCAGGGATTGCATATAATTTCCACTCTATGACAGTATAAAGCTTCAAACATGGAGTTGTTTTTTTTCTGTTCAGCACCAATAACTAAAGCCCCTGGTCATTAATAATGACTCATTCCTCACCTGCACTGTTTGAACTACATTTGTCATCTACTTACTAGCCTTTAAAAGATCTCAGCCTGACTCTTCCTTTTGCCTTCTCTCTCAGTTTCTGAGTCATTTTCTCTTAGAAGTTGACATTTACCTAGGACAATGTGCTTTATGTCAGAAATGCTTTTAGACTGCATTTGTCTTAATTTTTTGTGTTATTATTATATACTGTTATATTTTACTGCATTGTTTATTTTAGTCTTCCAGGAAGAATATCAGGTCAGGAATGGCAGGGGCTTGAGGCTGGCGAGGGGAGGGGTTGGTTTGGTAGTTCCAGCACCAGAACCTTCTGCCAGGTTCAGTGTGGGATAACTCACCTAAAAGGCAGCCAAACTGTCAGAAAAGCTCTTTGGACACAAATGTACTTTACCAGAAAAATCTGTAGTTGGCATTTCTAAAATGTGCGACCTTAACACCCAGTAGAGGCAGCCAAACAGAAGCTGGTGGCATCCAGTCATCAACGAGGAGCAAAACCACCTTTCTCAGTACATAGAATCCAGCAATCTGAACACACAGAAGCAATGACTGTGTCCCTTGCTTTGTTAAGAACCTGGGAATAAGAGGAGGTAAAAGCTCTTTCAGCTTCTGCTCTTCTTTAAGGTATGTCTGAAAGCCAGGGGAAGAGCAGTAAGGTTAGCTCTTGCACCCCTTTTTTCACACATCTGTAGGAACTGTCATGCCAGAGAAGTCCAGCTGGGCAATTTCATCTGCTCTTGTGTTCTCAAAAATTGAAAGTCCTCTGGTCTAACCAGCAGCCATGACTTCCATTCAGGAAGAAATATTCCTAGCTAGAAATGTTGTATATGGTTGGCATAAATTCTGTTGGTATGCGTATTATTTTGTTTTACTTTGGGAAATATTTTCTATTTCAGCGATTACAAAATCCTGTGTTCCATTCATGCAGCTGTCACAGTAACTGTGAGCAATGCTAATGAGGAAAGCAGGCCATGTTCCCACTAAAATCACTGCAAGTTTTGTCAGTGACCTTCCTGACAGAAAGAGCCGGCCCTTTTAGAGAATTCAAAAATAAACCAAAGCAGTAAAAAACATAATATTTTCTTAAGCGATTCATCTTTTTGTATTTTCTTTTTGTGCCTGTGGTGCCTTTTGTAGAAAGGTTACTAACTTGCGACAGATGAAAGTTAAAAGAACAGTTAGATGGCAAAGGAAAAGGTAGTTATGAACATATGGTTGATATAATTATTTTTAGAAATGAAATATGAAAATGTTGGAAAGATCGGCAACCAGTGCAAACTAATGTACCATAAATTGGAAAAGCTTCATAATCAAATATTTATGGCTCTCTTTGCAGTGTTTGAAAAATTAAATTATTAAAAGCAAATATTGTGGCAAATAGGTTCCCATCCATCTCAATAAAAGTTACATTTCACTATCACTGTCACATTATTACTTTTTCGCTTTCAGTCTTTCAAGATTGAAGAGAACAGTAACAAACTCCAGTAACAAATCAAAGCTTTTCAATGTAATTTACTTGGTGAGTAATTTCTAATTGATTCAGACTGATGGGTCTGCATAGTTTGATGTATTGCTGAAGCGAGAGATACTTTGGACGAAGTAAATTTATAAGCACCTCTTCTCCAAAGAAAAATGGCTGCTATATTTCATTTTGTCATTTTTAGCTGTAGTGATGTTCTCACGTACCTATCTGCACGGACTCTCCCAAGAAAAGAAAATTCCCAAACACTGTGCACACCTGCCGGGGGCTCCCCAGGCAGAAGGGGAGAGCCCTCCCGTGCGGAACTGCCAGGGCAGGGGGCCGGGCGCCGGGCGTATTCTCATGCACCAGCAACCTGGCTTGAGCGTCAGGCTCCTTCTTTCTCTCTCTTTTTTGAAAGTGTAGTTGCCTAGCAACATAATTTAGTCACCTGCAGGTCAGGGTTCAGATCTTGTTAATGTCATTGTGAATTAGAAGAAGGAAATGACTTAGGGGGTTTTACAGCTTCTTTGTGACATTGCTGTTAACCAAGAGGTTTGTGTTCTGTTTGGTAGAAAACCTTCTGTGACTGCTTGTTTTTCATGTGATTATTTCCATACATATTCTGCAATATTTCTAAAGCAAGGAAGGGAAAGGGGACTATGATAAAAGTTGTTATTTGATATATACATTATAGTTGCTGAAGGTCAGAGGCAGTGCTTTGCACCCCATAACAAGTTGCTTTATTTTAGGGCAAATTAAACTTGGAACTTTGGAAAGAACTGTTTCAATGTCAGACCTGCTCCATCCCCTTGCCTTTCCCCACAGTACATTTCAGGAGAGCAGCAGCATGCCTGCCACAGCAGAGATCCCTGAAGGCTGGTGCCTCAGGGGAGCAATCTAAATTTAGCGACTACAAAATTCATCTTGAATATTTCCCCCATACACTTGCAACCTCTTGGATGCCATCTGACTCTCTCTGCTTCAGAGTAATATTTTCCATCCCCCCTGGCACCCTGCTCAGGTCACACCACGAGGTTTCCCAAGATCCCTCCCTTAATTTACTGGGGAGGATCTGAGCCATCTTCACTGATGCAGTTCCAAATGCTGGGAGATTCGCAGGGCCATGCAGGCTGCAAGAACCGTGTGCTTCCCAACCTGCCCAAGAGCCCCCAGGGCACCACACAGCCATCAGGTCTGCTCAGCTCAGCAGACAGAGCCAAGGGGATGGGGCCGTGGTGCAAGGCTGGGGATCTGCAAGACATGGGAAAGCAAATGTGGTTTGTGAATGCTCTGAGTGTGAAGGAAAGGCTTTGCCATTTTGATAGAAATATTTGTGTAGAGCTGTCAGAAGGGTTTTTCCTCTTCATTGGCCTAACAAGATGAAAGAAAAGCATGCGTACATCCATGTACGTGTATGCACGCACCCAGTGTGTGTGTTATCATTGCGGGTGAAGATCCAAATTTGATCCACACTTGAACAATTGGGTCCAAATTATATATTTAATTTCATTTTCAAGATGATGAACATTTTCTATTACCATTTAAAAGTTTCTCAAATCAGAAGTAGATATGTTACTGAAAAATAAAAAGCCATGTTTTCCTTAGGAAGTGACAGAATTAAACATTTTGCATGTGCTAGAAACATTTCCTTGTTATTTACAGCTGGAAAAGTTTTATCAAATTTGAGCTGAATTCCCCAGAAATAGTGCTTTTTGGCAAAATTAGCATTCAACACGTTTCTTTAGCTGAAGTTTGCATTTGATTTCCTGATCAAAACTGCCTGCACTGCTCTTGTCTCTGTGGTTGGAAGCACTGTGCTAATGGCCCCGTCCTGCTGAGGCTTTCACATCCGCGTTGTTTCACACGCGCTCTGCGGATCAATTGTAAGCTGTGCGAGAAGCTGCAGTTGTGTTCCCTGCTCACAAACACTTGTAATCCCAGGATCATTTGCATGGGTGATTTGTGGCCTGCAGTTCATTAATCTTTTACTGTGACTGTTCATTATTTGTGCTATGTGACTGGTCAGCTAAGACATATGGGACCAGACTGCCAGCTGCTGAAAATCAGCGTGGCTCCACTGATGGATAGAGGCAGGCTGGTTTCTGTCTGTGACAGATTGGATCCTGGAGGAGAGGGGCTTCCTGCTTGTTTGTCAGGCTTTGAAGCAGGCTATTGGGTAAGGAGCAATGCTAGCTTTTTTAATTTACAAGCTTCTACACAGGTGAAACCACCTGTGAAACAAGCTGCCTGCTGATACCTTGCTTGCGTAAACATGTGGGATCTTGTAAAAAAAATAAAAGAAACAAAAACTAGTGCAAGTAGGTGTTTGCAAACAGAAGTTAAACAGGCAACCAATAAATAGCTGAACTAAAACTTATACAGTGACATTTGTTCAAGTAACTCCCCAAATGCAAAACCAGTTGTTTGCTCAGTGGCTGTTTCAGCCATGATGCGGAGCATATTCTTGACCCTACTTCCTGCAGAAGCATCAATGTTACGTGGTGGTTGCCTTAACGTGTAAAACCCAACTAATATTATAAACTGTTATTTACAAGGACATCAGGGATTCAGGATAAAGCTTATAAAAACTGACGCTGGCAAAGGCTCAGTGCCATGCTGCCAGCTTGGAGTGAGCATCACTCAAGGGAGTCCAAGGCCAAAAATCACTGGCAAAGGTGAACCTCACCAACTTTTCCGTGTTTTCATTCAGAATTGGGTGGGCGTGAGCAGCAATGTAAGTAAAAATGTCTTGTGGGTCCGCCTTCATGTAAATTAACTTGAGAAATGTTTCAGTTTCGTTGCCTAACGCCGGCCCTTGCATAACGGAGACACAGATGAGACATAAATCACTCATGCAACAGGGCCTTTACCATCAGGGGTGTTAATTGAGACTAATGTTGCAGTGGGTAGCTAGTGAGATAGCAGAATGGCAATTAAAACTGAGAGGAGAGGGAATACTTCCCCCTTTCTTTCTCCTGGGTACTCCTGGAGTTCTGATTTTAGGCTGGTAACTGCTACCTGTGTTGTGCAAATCTCCAGCAACACTTTAATGTGTGACTGACACTAATGAACAGAAGACCACCCTTAACTTATGAAAGGAGTCATAAATTTAGACTGTTGTGGAGGTGGGAGATTTGTATTATTATTGATTTTTCTCCATCCCTCTCTGCCTCTTCCCCTAATATTTGACAGGGAGATTACAGCCGATAACAATGCTTGGCATTTATGAGAGGTGAAACTTTGAAACTTTTTTGAAACTTCAAATCTATGGATCTCAAAACACTTTCTAAATATTGACTTTCACAACTGTTTGCTAGGTAAGTATAAAGCTGGGGAAAAGGGAAGTTACACCATTTGCCAAATGATACATGGAAAATCAGTAGCAGAGCTCAGAACAGAAGCCAGAAATCCCTCCTCCAACCCTCTGTTCCTTCTCCAGACAGTATGTACTGCTGCTCAGTCTCAGTTTTGGAATGGTCAGGTGCCCAGCAGTGATTAGCTAAGAGTCAGTACCCTGAGGACTTCTAACAAAGTCAAGCGACACAACAGCAGATTGTGGAGTAAATAAGAAAAAAATCACACTGAACAGCTAGAGTTTTGGTTTTAATTATGAAGTTTCACATTTCCCAGCTTCTAGAAGCCTGGGTGTTCAAATTAAAAGATTTGGGAATAAATTTTAAAAAGGCTTCATATTTTTTTCACTTTCCCATATATTGTCTCGGAGATATCCAGACCCAGCAATCATGCAGCTCTGTGAGACTGCCCTGCTTCCTGTTGGTAGCCACGTACAGGTTTTGTATGAGGGCCCAACAACCCAGTGTGTGATTTGCTATGTGTCCCCAGGGCTCCAGAGCACCTGGAGTTAATGAAACCACATGAAAAATAAATAGTTAAAAACAAAGTTCTCTGTAAGCAAAGTTTCTTTTATTTTTCTTTGTAAAGTTTGGAGAAGATGCATCTGTTTTGTTTTGTTTTGTGTTTTTCTTTAAAAGAGAACCAACAGGGCTTGAAAGAAAGTGGATCTGTAGGGCTGTCAGCAGAATCTATAAAAGAAACTCTCTGGGAATCCCATCCACCTCTCCTCTTGCAGGCAAAAAGACATGGAAAATAACACATCAAAACTACATTTCTTAAATATTTTATATGTAACGTCCAATGTTCCAGCCTTCACAAGAATGCCAGATAGCTGCACTTCCCTTAGTGTTTTATATATGATACTTTAAAAACATCTGAAATAGTTTTATACCTTGTATATACTACCAATAGCAAACTGTCTTGCAATCAGCATTATAGGTAGCTCTGTTGTATACACTTTCTTAAAGGTGTAGACAATGTAAAGCTGAAACTCCTCTCTCCCAGAGCACACAGTCTTCAGCTTACACAAGGCAGCGCACTTTTTGAGCTTGTGTTTAGGACTGTGATATGTTCTGGTACCAAAACTACACTCATTTCTCAGAATAGTCTGTGATTTACAAGAACTGATAGATCAAAAAAATATCCTAAGCCTTCAGGAGGCACAGTAGATTAGAAATTAATTTGATAGAAGGTTAATGACTTGGTGAAAATGCAAATGTCACCTAGGAAGTCTGGCATCGTGCCTCTGCTGCAATCATAATTCCACAGTGGTTGTACATGTGAATGGATGAAGTTAAATACAAGTTTGAAATACTGGATTCCTTGTTCAAGAAGAGCTATAGAATAGAAAAATGTATAACTACCTTTTAGCTAGTTTGCCAGTGTCAATCTAGATTAAATCTTTTTATATTTCTTAATTAACTGTAAGGTTGCATTATGCAAGCACAGTTTGATGTATATATTTGTGTGATTGGCAGAGAGATCAACCATGTCAAGATTAAGTGAACACGAGCACACAAACTCAAAGAACAAGCTGTTTGCCCAGCAAAGCAGCAAAACTCTTGCAAACAGAAAGTCACTTCTTCATCTTTACTCAGGAAATGTTGTTTTCTTAGTGTCTTCTCTCACTAGGAGCCCTGCAAACTTGGGTCTTTAAAGTGCACTAAATACTTCTACATGGATGCAATCAAGCATATTGTGAGGCACCTTGGTTTTATTTACTGATGTAGACACCTGCAAGGGAGGCTTTTGAGCTCTGTCTGCCTCAGTGAAGAAAAAAACAAACTACTGCACTTGTTATTCAGTTAATAGACCAGAAGATCTGCTCTAGAGCAAACCTTGACCTTCTTATTTCAGTTGTTTGAGTTAAAGTAATGTTCCTGAGAGATGCTGAAGAGACAGCTTGAAGTCCATTAGCTATTCCACAGCCAGTGATACTCAGCTGGACCTGTAATTTGCCTTGGTCATGACATGAACTTGATGTGTGTTAGTCAGTGTATTCTTAACCATGATTCTGAAATATTCTTCCTTTCTGAAGAAGGCACGATGTGTAATTTCTAAGATTCCCTCTCAATAAGTAGGACAGGAATAAGGGTGGGAGAGCTACCTGCAAGCAGTGTTCCCAGTACAGGGGTGACCTGTGTCACCTCTTGGTGACAGAGCAACCTCCAGAGACAGAAGAACCACAGGACAGTGATGCCAGCTTAGGTGGCACTTCTCCCTGTGCTTGTGCTTAGAGCACAGTAGCTTCTTGGAGCAAGCAAGAACTAGCAACAGCTTTCCATCATGAAGGCTTTCATAAAATCCAAATGAGTAAACAGCAGAAGAACTGAATGAAGCAGGAAGTGTTAAAAAAGGTGCGAAGAGGTTCCTGCCAACCACTTTTAATCATACCATACTGCCTTTTCTCACCAAAACTGGCTTTGTTACAGTCTCTGACACTGTGGGTCATGAACCTGACTGGGTATTTCTGTGGACAGACGTCACAGCTCCACTGGCAGAGAAGACAGGACATGACTAGCCTTGAAATAGAATCTTAAAAACAGTATTTCTGCAAAAAGTGTTTTGTTCTGTCCAGATAGTGGCAGAGTGCAACAGAAGATGATCACTGCTGTCTGCAACTGGTCTGCTGTGGATGCATTGAAGAGACAAGTGCAGTATTTTGTGCTGGCTTTGGATAGGTTTTCTGCTTGGACTTCTTTGTGTCTGACTTCCATATCGGCCCTTACATCCCTTTGGAGAATGTCTTGCAGGAGTGGGGCAGCCAGGAAGCAGGTGAAGGATGAATGTCTGCTGAGCTCTTTGAGCTTGCTTTCTAAAACTCCCAGGGAGGCAAAGGGAGAGGTGATGTGGGATCAAAAGTGATAATGGAAAAGCATTCACAGGGGGACTTTTTTGAGATGGATTGCTTGGTTAGAGAGATTTCTTTCTTTTTGTTTTAACATACAACTGCTGAATTGAAATCTAAATGTGCTTGGTCAGTGCAGACTATTGCAAATGTACAGCCCAATGACCTGGTCTGAGTGTCTCCAGATGTCCCAGCCATTTCTTGCCTTGCATTTTCTAACACTATCCAGAACAGGAAAGCTTCCTACAAATTAGTATATCCTTGCCAGCCTTTCACACACAGGCATTTTCAAACCACTTCATAGATTTAAGAATACAGTATCCAAAAGCTTTAAGACACCATTGCTCTTCTCGAAGAGAAAGCTGTCTGCCCCTTCCTTGGTTCTCTCTCGGGAAAACACTTTTTCTGACCCATCTCTTCCCATCTTTAACCCCCTTCAGCATGAGTTAAAATGAAATGTCAGTGTTATGGGAAAAATAAGGTAATTTATTTACATGCCTGTAGTGGAACAGCACGTTACAGAAGGTGGCTAACCTAAGAAGGGCAATTCGTATCTCTGAAATAATAGGGTGCTTATCTAAGCATTAAAGCAAGGTTTTTTTTAAAAAATGGCATTCCCCTTTACATGCAGCTTTAAGAAGGTTGAGTATTTCATGCTTGAGAGTCAGTTTGCCAGCTGGCTGGCAACGTGTTAAAGATGCCTGAACGCTGGAGAGCAAAGCCGTGGTGGCTTTTCCCCTAATCATACAGCATGGCAGGGAGGAAAGCATAGATGTAATTCTGGGGCTTTGAAATCAGCAGAGCAGCGACAACAGAAGCTGCAGTTTCACCTGAAGCTCAGAGCAAGACAAGTAGTATGCTGTATTCAGCTTATCACCCTTAAAAAAAAAAAAAAAATTGCTAATGCAACAGACTAAAAGTATCACAGCCAAATGTGGATACCGCATCTCGGTGTATCCCTAAAGAACAGGGAATGATTGCTTGTTTATTTTTTAAATAAGAGACCCCTGCAGTTATACAATGAAGTCTTTAACTACTGTGATCATCAAGTACCTATGCAGAATAGCTTGGACCCCCCACTGAACCAAGAGAACACAACTTTCAAAGGAAAAACAGATGAGTTTGGCTCTTATTTTCTCTTTCACTGTGTCTTTTTCTGTTTTTTTTTTATTTTTTTATTTTTTTTATTTTTTTTTACAACTGTGCCAATGGCTTCTTTGGTTGTAAGATCAGTCTTTGGGGCAATTGCCTGTGATGTTAGAGGGAACCACACCCAAAAAATCTCCCTCCCCAAGCCTTTCCCCCTAAACTTCGAAATATGCCCTTCAAAAACAAAATTTTTATAACCTGTAGGTGGGCTAGGGGGCAATAAAGGGGCAAAGAAACACTTTTCTGAAACATATCTCCTTTGAAGTAGCCATAGAGGTAATTGGATGAGTGAGAATTATCTTTCAGTTCAGGATCTTTAGTCGATGAGGCTGAATTCAGTATGAGCAAGCAGCATACTCGGGTTTGCTGAGAGCTGCCAGTATTCTCTTGGTGCATGGAAAGGACAGGAATTTTTCTTTTCATACATCATTTACAAGTAACTGCAATGACTCCGCAAAGTCGGTACAACTCCATAACACAAAGCAGAAAAATGTAGAAAGGAAAAAAAGGATATTGTATCGGTGTTTTTTAAATAGATGTTCTGTGTAGCCAGAGTTCAGCTGCATCAGGATGGAATCAAAGGGCCAACATGGATGTGTTTTCTTTACTTTCTTATATCTTGATATCTGTTTTTTATGTCAATCAATGCTGTTTATTTACTGAACAGTGCCTCATATGAAGATAGAAAGGTAATCTGATATTTACTAATGTAAAGCCCATTTCTAAAGCAGTAGTACTGGAATTTACAGCCGTTTTCACAACAACCATTTGCCAGAACTTGAAAGAAAATTGTTCTTGAACAAACAGCCATTTGGCATAGACCTGTGTTTTCTGTGACCTGGGGAGAGGAAATTTTCACTGAGAGGTGAAAATCAGTGAAGCACAGCATCAGACCTTTTGTGCGCAGTCTGAGCACCGTAGCTTTCTTCTTATACTTCCTCTCACATGCAAGAGCCATATTTTCCTCTAGCAGCCAGCTTCAAAACACTGTCGTTCTCGTAGTTCAGAAATGATTTTCAGATCAGCACAGAGCCAGTTTTCCCGCCCATCCTCACTATTTATTTGCTGGAGTGATGACAGGCCCAGCTAGTTATGGAGTAAAACTAGCTTTTCCTTTCAGATGAGACTACATTCATAAGCACAGTTTCCTGCTGCGTGGAAAGGGCTCCTGCTTCTGTCCCAGATGTCTCTATTATCCCCTCTGACTATAGCTTTCCAGGTAGACAAGAAGGCAGATGAAATATTCTTATTCCTAAAATGCCTTGAACTTGATTTTAGAAACACATACTTCATGATTAAGAGATATCAGTGAGCAGAGCTTTGTCCCCACAGCTGAAGCAATGGGCCAAGCAGATATGCATGCAGAGTTTTGTGAAGGACCACTCACAGAGACTGAGCAAGGGAGAGATAAGAGGTATCATGTAGGAGAGAGAATAAAAGGAGAATGAGGCAGGCAAAACTCTACATGCAACAGAGCAGAGAAGGGTTTCGAAAAAATCCTTTGTGCTTGTTAAGATTTTTGTAAATCCCAGTCTACTTGAACATGGGCTCGTCCTTCAGAGAGCAAAAGGGCTGGCAGAGAAGTGGTTAGAAAATTACTTTCTTACATTAATTCCCCATAAAGAAAGAAATTACTTGTAAAGATATGTTTTTTAAGATCTTCTTATAGGTCTTATCAACTACAGCTCTGTCTATGACACTGTGGAAAATGCAAGTTTATTGCTTTCATTTTTACTCCACAATTCTGAGGTTCATTGTCAAGTGCCAACAAAGAGTTTAAAAAGCACTTATCCATCTTTCACAAGCATGATGGACCCTGTTGCTATTCTGTTGTCCTTCAGATACTCCTGTCTTAGAAAAGCTGGGTCTCTTTTAAGAACGTGTTGTTTTCCTTTTCTTTGTGCAGCTGAATGATATGGAGCCCTATCAACCTATGCAATAGATCACAAAGTGGGAGAGTCCTCCTTTTCCTACCGTTATCTCTGGATCTCTTTCCTATTTCACTGCTACATTGTCACAGAAGCATTAATTGAGACTTTTGTGTGATGTTCACATATCAGCCTACTAACTAACTGATATTAATGATCATTATAAAAATCAGTCTGGCTCTGGCAGTCAAGTGGTATTAAGCCGTCTGTAATAATTTTCTGTTCTGAATATCTGAAAAACTTAAGGCTCTCTGTCTTAAAACCTTAACGTTACACATCACTAATTCTGGAACAAGCAGCTCAGGCAACCTTGCCACTGCAGTCTTACAGATTTTCTGATTTCATCTGAGTAAAAGCTTTATTTCTACAGCCCATCACTTTAAGCCATCAGTATGTAGTATATATAAGCTTCCTGCATATCAAAAAGGATATGTAGAGAGATAAATTGCCAAGGAAAGATGTGTTCAAGGGGCAGACTTTAAAAGGCAGTTAGATGGTAGAGGGGCACACTAAGAGAAGAAATGATCAGAGGAATTACAAACTGACACATGTTTTGGAATTCTTGGTCTTTAAAATCTGCCCCAAGCTCCCTAATTATGGAACAGGTCCACAAGGAAAACTGTAACCTATTTTCCTTTGTTCGACTCTTTCTGGTTGGAAGGATTTATTAAGCCAATGTCAATATTCTTCCCATCAATTTTGGAATGTCTGACTCTTTGTTGAAACAAGCTATTAGCAGCAATAAAAAGACACAGGACTAGAATAATTTGTCTAGAGTTCTCTTGTGTGAAATATTCGCTATAGTGTGAAGAAGCCATTAAGTAATATTATACTCACGGCTTACTTTGGCTCACAGGTGGCAGCAAAATCAATTAACTACTTCTATCCATAGGAATTTATTGACTTCCACCCATTTTAGAAAGAAATATGACTCTCAGTTGGTAAAGTTGCAAAATGCTTGTCTCACACTACGCAGTTCTGCGAGGTGCTGCAGGACATTCCTTTCCCAACCAGCCACCCTGGCTCTGTGGCAGCATGCTGCTTCCATCCTTTCTGGAAAGCAGAAGCTCCACCAGTACTGAAACATCTTCCTTACTGAAGTGAGCTGCTGATCTTCATTCTCACTTGAAGCTTCTCAAACTACTGGTTGGCAGTGCTGCTTACCTCTAATTACTTTTAGACGAAACTCCAGTCAGCAAAATTTGCAGTGACTCGTATGAATCTCATAATACTGTGAACAGTATGAAAGTGTGTTTTTGCAGATAAGGCACCCCACACACTGCTCATTTAAGTCAGTATGGTCCCCACTCTGTGAACCTGGCACCGTACCAGAGAAGGATACGGGAGAAAGAGGCCAAGCAACTATATCAGTGCACATAAATTTAGGCAATCATTTAATGGGAACTCAGCTAAACAAGCTGTCCCTCACCTTTTGTTCCTTTATAGATGTTTATGTTACTAATTAAGCTGTGCATTTTGGTCTGCGAAGTAATGAGGCTCTTCCACCTGCTGATGCCAAAATATCTGACTGTTTGCTGATACTTTAAATAAAGGCAAGTAGGAGAGCTGGCTGTGGTAATTGACTGGTTGTCTGCAAAAGTTATTTCAGGGTAAATGCTGGAGAGGTTGGACTGGCCTAGAAATGTAGAAAGAAATGCTGATTTTTCCAGAGGTTGCTGCTTGGAATGTTTTCCTGAGAAGTCTTAGCATTTGGTTCTGTTCCCCACTCTAGGTGTAGTACACACTAAGCCTACATCTGGGTTCTCATAAGGGAGCAGATTGTGTGTGTCTCTCTTGTATAGTCTAATTAAAATAACTTGCATACATATGTCAGTGTTCCCACTGAGTCGTATGGTATTTCGTTAACTGGTTTTCATTTTGTTGAATGTAGACTGGGATGGGTTTGTGTTTCTAAGCTTTTGTTGCTGACAAAGTTTTAATTGAATATATAATGAGGGTTGTATTTAGGTAATTATTTGAACCCTATGTCAGTGAAAAGCTGTAATCTAACATGCTCTGGTATTTCTCTGTGTTCAGATATCTGTGTTTGAGTGTTTTGAATACCTGAAGTATTTGAAGTATTTGGGGCTACATGTTTTGATTCTGTTCTACACTGGAGAGGGGGACCTCTGAGGGATGGCACAGATTTACTGAGACAAACAGACAATACGTACATCGCTCTTTCCCTTTTCTACTCCTTCAGAATTTGACCCTGAAACAAAGCCATCTTTACAGTGCAGATGATCACCCACTTATCCATGATGAGCTGTAAAACCTAGGAGCTTGCAATGAAGTTTTCCAAGGGTAAGACCATTAACCCAGATCTGTTGGCCAAATTCCAGTCTCTGTGTTTAACTTCTTATCTGAGTTCCTCTGGTAGTTTCAGTTATCATGATCTTCACCCTCTTTCATCTCTGCAGCTGCCATGCGGCATTTTCTTGCTTACTTCAGCACAAGCTGTAGATTACCCAGCTCTAGTTTTACTTCAGCAATGAAGCATGCATTTTGCAAAAACACGTTGGTGCTAAAAGATGTTCATGATATCTTAAACATATGTTAAGTAAAACTCTGGATCAACACATAAAAATGAAATATTATATTTCCATTTCTGAGAATATAACATAGCTTTTTGCTAACTACTAAATCCAGTCAGGAACTATTGTATCAAACTATCTGAAATGAATGGGCCATTAACAAAGAAGCAGGTTATTAAAGCACTGTGTAATAAAAAGGATTACATGTCCTTGTGTGAGAAGGATTTCAGCAACGGGATAATATGGCCTGTATCTACTGTTAAAAAGTAGATAAAATACCATAGCAAAAATAGAGGTGATGTGATAAAAAGGTGACTACTCAATGACTTAATGTGTAAAAGGAAGTAATGAGAGTACAGAAATCGATATTGTAATATAGATAGGTTAGCACGGGTTCAAGCAATAGGTGATGTAGCTTTTCATCAATAGATCACCTGGTTCAAATCCAAATTGCAAAGCAAATTCTCCCTTGACATGAATCACATATTTAACCCCATTAATTTCAGTTATTAGAATTCGGCCCTGCCTCTGCAATGACTTAAATTCAGTATAGCACATGAATGAAAAACACAGAACGAGTACTTTTCAAATTTTACTTATTTTTATAGTCACAAGCAGATTACAGTCTTCCTGCGTATTTTTCATATTCCCTATTCAAAGCTCTTGTTCTCAGATGAAGGGAACTATTTTTCAGTTGTTAGCTTTTACAGTCTGGTATCTGCTTAGTGGTTCATGAAAAGTGAATATGAACCTACTGGATAGCTGTACAGACTGGAAGCATGCCTGGACTTTTTTGATAGTTATTGCTACTTTGAGCTGCTTTAAGAGAGAGGCTGTCTGCATCAGGAATCTCTACAGCACTTTTGCTGAAGTTTCTCTCATCACTCAAATTTTCGGTTGTGCCTAGAAACAGAAGTTTGAATTTTCATTAAAGATGACCCAAAGTAATATCAAAAAGTTGGTTTTACTACTAAGCTCCTGATTCAGACTAAAGCTGAGTATTCAAAGGGAATTATGTTATTAAAGAGCTGTACTGAGTAGGGACATATTGAAACACATAACTGAATTTCAGGATCTAAGAGAGAAGAACAAAGAACAGGAGGGAATGGAGAAGAGAAGATGTATTACGTCCATGATTGTAGCCATGTTCCACAATAGCTTAAATTGTACTGCAGCATTAGTCTATTGGCCAGCTAGTTAGAACATTGAAACTGAGGTATCTTTTCATCCTTTACAAAGATAAACTCTTCACCACAATATCTATGAAGAAAAGATTTGCATTGCTGATGTCCGTTAGACAGATAGAAAAGACAGCCTGAATTTAGTTCAGCCTCAAAATGACTTTGAAACCTGATCTAATTACTGCATTTTTTCCCAAATAATGCATTCTTTTAGCTTGTAAAAATACAGCAAAGCTGCCATACAGCCATAAAGCAGGACAGAGACCTTAATCAATATTTCAATCAGCCACCTGTGGGTGACTGAGAATTGCTAGTTGGGGGATCTTGCAGGTAAATAAAAGCTACCTGTTTTCTTTCTTTGAGCAAAGAGCTGTCAGAAAGTTTACTTCCTTGGGAATTTCTTCATTTATATAAGCAATAGTATTCTTCAAAAAAGGAAAAAAAGAAAAAGAAATATTCTATGAATTCAGTCACAGCTTTTAAAAAATGCAGGGTCCTGTTAATTTTGACTGCAAAAGGGAATGTTAGATGTTTACGTATCAGATCCAAGCTGGTATTAAATGCCCCATCAATTATCACGGGTCTGCACTGAGTAATATACACCATGAGATCATCACACCCACACTTTTGCAGGGAAGATTGGTTTGGGTATTTTTATTCTTTTGTTGTTCAGAAATTCTCATCTGAAGAAAACAAGAAGCCGTAGCTTCTTGACGCTGACACTGCTATGACCCCATTGACTGAATGAAGCTCGCTCTGGTCTAAATGTAGAATCTGTTCAGTGATGTAAATGGTATCACCACTGAAAGCCCATCATCTGCCGAATACCACACAGTGATAACTGGGAGCCTGCATTTTCCCTCCTGCCTCCCACCTTCACACAGTGCCATATGGTAACTGTTGCAATGGCTGGCCTTTAGTGGCTCTGGGTGTGCCTTCATAGCACTCTCATTTATTAAATCACTCTTTTTTCATCTTCAGGACTTAGTTGCACACCAAACTTAATAGGATCATTTGCTACTGTGGATTTCTTCCTAGAAGAATAACTGGCTTGTCCTTTTAAATCTGCTAAAAAATAATTACAGGCAGGCCGCAGTTTTCTCTCCCAGGGAAGCAAGGCCTCCCAAGGCACCCACAGAGCCACCGTGGTGGGTTCACAGCTGCCTGCAGGCAGTGCAGACTGCAGCCTGTGCCTGGGATCCGCTGGACGCAGGCCGGTGCCCATGCAAAACTGACTCAGCATATGGAGAATGGTCTTACTTGCTTCCATACATTTCCATAATTATTTGTGTACAGCTGTGAGTGCGGCTTTGTAACTAAAGGGTCTTGGTGACTTGGGAAGAGGTGAGGGCTGAGGGCAGCATTACTCACACATTACTTGTCTGCTGGGGATGGGGCAATATTAACTTCACATTAATGGCAAAGCTGTGCACAGTCTATGAGATGTGAGGCAGTTCAGCTAATCACAACAACACAATTTTATGTTGAAAGTGTTAGCCTGGAGACTGGGGGAAAATGTGTCACAGTAACAGAAAGCCACATCTCCTGTAGCACTTTACCAAGGAAGTCAAAAGCAGCATGCTAGGCGAGGGGCTGGGGGCTAGCATGGGGGATGTCTATTTGTATATCGTTGGCCCAGGGCAGGAGGAGAGCTAGAGCTGTGCTGTCTGCTTCTGGATATCAGGTGGAAGAAGTGTCAGTCGTGTGCTAGCAAGGATGAGTGGATAGGAGGGAGGAGGAGAAGTTTGCTTCTGGATCTCCACTGAGAAGACAAGTGTGTATGAGTAGGAGGAATAGAAATGTATTTGCTCAAATACAGCTAATAGACTCTAGAAACTTTTCAGCTACCCTTTGCCCTCCACTATGTAAGTTTTGCCTTTATGAGTTTATTTAAATGCCAGTAAAATATAAAAGCAAAACTTTAATTTCTTCTGGCTACATGGTATCTAAAGCTTTCCTTGCAGGTTTTTCTGTGCTCTCTGTAGCTGGTAGAGATGCCATCGTTCATATCCTACATTGAAGCTACTAAGATGAACCTAAACTGACATGAGAGAGTGTATCAGCAATGAAGAAGTCCCAAATCCTCGGGTTTAAGGTTGTCAAATCTCTGAAGCTCCTTCAGGGATCTAAAGAGCACAGTATGGCTCATGCATACTGTATGTACACTAGGGTGTTCCTCCTCGATTTCATATGGGGTTTCCACTTTTATCCAGTGACACGCTTATACTATATATAACCCTCTTATTCTTTTGTACTAAATACACTAAACAGGTAGAATAGTATGAACAGAACTAATCATCTAGTCACTTCACTGCATCATACGCAAAAGACAGCTGATACATTCTAAGATGCAGACAGAACAAAGAGAAAGGAGGAGGAGAAAAAGATCATTTCTGAAACTCTGATTTCTCCAATGATCTGTCAACATTTTTTATCTTAAAAGAAGTAGGATATCAGTGCCTGTCATGTCCACTACATTTTGCCAGGGAAAAAGGCTGTACTGATCCTTTGATTTGAAATTAAATAGATATGTAGGGCTTTAGTTTTAAAATAACAAGGTTTTTCACTGGTAAAGAAATCTTGTTTCCTCTGTTCCCGCTCTCTGACAGTTGGTTGGCAGAGAAGGGAGGAATAATAAGTTTTAATTATATCTCCCCAAACAAGCAGATTTGAAAGCAATGCAGGGATTACATGAGAATAAAATCCCTTCAAGCATTAACTGTCGCTGGTAAAAGGATGTTAGATATAATCCTATAAGGTTAGATGTCCAGACATCCTGGTTTAACCAGGACAGTCTAATTTTTAATTTAACGTTCTGTCATCCTGATTATTTTCTTCGGGAGGCTCATGTGTCATGTTTGCCTTTGTGCCATACTCGAGAGTGGCACAATCATGAAAATAACACTTTAAATCATCATGCAGCTTTTCTCCTCCAATTTCATCAACCAGCATCATATGTCAAAATGCATTGAACATCACAAGCCAGGAGAATAGGAATTGTATTATCTTCTGCATTAAAAAGGAATAGATAAGCAAGAGAACAAAGGAAAAGTAATAAAGAAGAATGGAGAAAAAGCTCCAGATCTATACATGCCTTTTTTCCTTTATGAGGAAAGATGCCCGTGACAATACACAATACACTTGTCACTTGCTTGTTATGTAGAGCTTGAACTAAACCAGTTCCAAAAAGCTTCAGGTGCTGTCCCCTTCAGACACTTCTTGGTTGGCAGAAAAATAGTAAGCAAATGCCAATGGAATAGTTACAAAGATGGGAAGATTTTTTTTTATTCCACCCATGAGCTTTCAAACTCCCTCAGACAACAGATGGGTGATCCAAATTGGGTCTAATAAAGCAAGGATAGATATTTTTTCTGAGGCTAGAAGAAGTTTGGTCAGACTTATCAGAGTGTTTATTGTGCTCTTGCAATTTTTGGTTTTAGGCTAGAAGCAGAAAAATCTGCAGAGATACAGTGAAGTTTCCAGCTGAAACCAGGGCAGTATTGTGAATCACATGAGAGAATTGGATCCTTTGTGATTTCTAGGTTCAGAAAAGCATCTGAACTCCTCCAGGACTTTCTGATCATCCAAGCCTGAGGCTTTGCTTTTCTCATCCCTCCATCCTCTCTCAGAGTCTCATTGTGAGAGCCACTGAGTGCTCCCTTTGTCCAGCTTTACTGTCAGTCAAGAACATTCATTACCTTTGAGAAGACGCCATTGTAGGATGAGGTCTTAGAAATACCGCAATCAAAAGGTAATGCGCAAAGTTTTAATAAGCATCTGACTAAACCAACTGGTTGTTTTCTTTTCAAGCCAGATTTTCTTTTATAAAGTGTTTAAGTCTCTTGAATGCATTGCTCTTACGCCCACATGCTCATCATCACTTTGCTTAAGTCAGGACTTATGCCTGTGATTCATTTAGAATTTCCCAGGTGCTCAGAGGCTGTGGGCACAGAGCCGGCATCTCAGCCAGCCTTGAGGATTTCTTGAAGGTCTAACTGCTGTACAACTTACTCTCCCCTTAGGGTAGACAATAGTAAGTTTAATAGATGTCTCCTTGGATGAATAGGACATGTCATCCTTCGACTTGGGCCAGACGCTGTGCACCAGGGTTTGTTGGTTATTACATCGAGGCTGCCTTGCAAATATGCAAGCACAGGATAATGTGCTGAAGTACAGTGAAGCATGTTAGTCACACTGAAGGAAGGTCCTATGGGAGCTCTCTCAGTGAAAGAAAATACTGCTGTGCGAATTAAAGATGAGGTGTGAACACAGCATTGCCACTCTGAGGAACTGAAAAAGCCCTCTCTTAAGCAAAGAACATTCCTGAGCTACTCCTAAGGAGTCAGTAGGCAACAACACTTGCAAACTCTTGATCCTCAAGTATTCATCCGTCTTTGGTCCAAAAGCAAAGCAGTGAGAAGACCACGTCAGTAAAGCAGTGTAGATCTGTCCTCACTTCACACACCTGTGAAATTCCAGCTGGTGCTGACTACAGTCCTGCATTCTCTCATGCTATGGTGCATGCACAGCAGGTCAGTGCAGTAGGAAATGGAAGGAGCTCTCTCATCTCAGTACAGCCACCTGGAAGAGTTAAGCAGAGCAGGAGAGCGAGAGGACACTTACTTGTAGCACAAGGATGACAGTAGGAGACTGAGTCTAAGATGTATATGGGTGGGACAGGGCAGGGGGATGGTAAGGCTACTTCCTTTAGGTCACATCTTCTTGCAAATGCAATGGTGAAACATCCAGGATAGAGTGACAGTATCTCTACTGTCCACCTCCAAACAGGTCATTAAGTGGATAAATAGTATTGAGATCCATTAATCTCTGTTTTTCCCTTTTTCCATGTTCTGAGAATTTCATGATAGCTGGATTTTGCTGTCGATTTTTCTCATTTTTATTTTAAATCCAAGAATGAAAGAAAAATAGTTTTCTGTTCTGTCTGAGCAGATGAGTTCATGTCTAAATGAGCAAAACCAGTCCACAGAAATCGCAGTGCTCTGAAATTTGATGGCAGCTGAAATGACAAGGGACAGTCTTCCAGCAGGGCAGAGCACCCTCCACCACCCACTACTAATCTTTTCATTTAAGGATGTAACTCAAGATGCTTTGGATCAGATTGTGATTTGAGATACACCTATTTAAATCTGCCATCAGTCTTTCCTTCTGCTTCTGAATTAATTAATGTCTTGTGGGCTGTGTTTCTGTGGCTGGATAGTAGGCTGCTTTGGATCCGATTTATTTCACTGGATCAGGCAATTTAGTTCTCTTTGAAGTTTTCATTGTGATTTATATTTGGATGTGCCTCTATATAACTGAGAATTGAAAATGAGTATTTATGCCTTTTTATTATTATTATGTCCTTGTGATTAAATGCTTGTCTGTAATAGCAGGTTGTAACTTGGGAAGTCCTTTCTAGTCCCGCAGTGAAGACAGCAGGATTCTAGGCCATGTAATGTGACATGGTTACAGAGCTCACAGCATGGTGACACAGAGAGGGGATGAGTTTTAAAGACAGCTTTGAGTGAGGCTTGCTGTCAGCCACTAAGGGCATTCAGTGCAGTGAGGGCAGCACTACCAGCCCTGCTGCTGGTGACCCAGCCACAGCGCAGCAGGCTGCAGTCTGGCTCCAAAACAGATGACTCCTCTGCATTCCCCTACTCCGTGCCAATGCTGGGGCAGAGTCAATGAGGACAGTTTTGCAAACCTTTAACTATGAAAGGTGCTATGCAGAAAACCAAACACATATCTCCCAGCCTCAGGCTGGACTCAGGCATGATAGTTTGTATAACCACCAGCAGCTGTTCCTTTGCTGGCTGGGGCTCAATCTTCATTGAAGGTAATGGAGGGAGAAAGATTAAGTAATGCTGCAGGCTCAGCTGCATTTATTTTTCCCCCTGTGGCATTGCCACTTTGCCACTTGTTAAATGAACAGCCTCTGCTGATTCCTTTCCCCTTCTGAGCAGGATGAAAGCAGGACAGACTTGGACTTGGCTCTTCACCCCAGAGCAAAACAAACAGTCTAACTTCTTTACAGCCAACAAATTAAGCAAGGCAGTTAGATATAGCCACAAATCAGCCTGTTTTATCAGCTTACTGAATTTTGGGTTGTAAGAGCGTTCAAGGTTTTTCACCCACAGAAGAAAGGTAGGCTTCCCATCTTGGCTCAGTGGGACCATCTCAAAGCACTCCACCAGTACTTTCTGAATACCACATCCAGGAGTGTGTCCCTGAGCTGTGGCTATAACCAGGTCCAGATACCACTCAGACATGACCCTGAGTGTTGTGGATTTGAAGCACTAAAGAAAAAGTTATATGAGATGTATGGAGCACTTGGGAACTCACCTAACCAGTCACATTCCCATTTTCTTCTCGGTTATAGCCCAACACCATGTCCAAGGGCATGGCAAGCACTGGCAGCATCACGGTGTTCTCCACAAGTGGAGTGAAGCTTTGCCGTGCCCTCTCTGTTTGTTGGAAGGTGCAAGGTCATCACTTTAGCAGACATCAGCAACATTAATTAGGAAAAGCCCACAGTACATTTTGTTACGTACAAAAAGAATTTGGTATGATGTTTCTCTTGACAAACCTTTGGCTAGAGAAATGAAAATGTTCTGGCAGTAGCTAAAAGGAGCAATGCAGTTTGGGTAGGATATTTTCTGGCTACTTTGTCAAGGTGAAGCTCTCTCTGAGGAGCTGGCCAGTGTAAGTCTCACTTAAGCCCTCACACATATATCATTATCCCTTAAATCTCCAAATCCCTCTGAAGTAGGCCTCCAGACCCTTTCTCTCATCTCAAAGAATCCTTTGAGAACCCTGTCCTGACACTCACCCTCGTTCATCTGCCAGTATCCAAACAATCCAGTGACATCGTGACACTACTGAAATCAGTTGTCTCTTGCCTTTCCTGAGCCAGCATTTTACCTCCATGCATTTGTAGGCCTTCAAAAGCTTTTGTATTATAGGCAAAAGTAGCCCCTTCTCTCCCCTTCCACATGGGATTTTGTATCTTTAGTCATCAGGCTGTCACATATGCTCATATGGTACTTCTTTTCTTGCAAATTTGTTTTACCTTGGGGTAACCCCTTTGACTGTAGAAGCTATTGCTGATTTACTGTGAAGAAAGGTAAATCAGATCCATAGGTCATGAGTAATGTAGCATAAGGACTTTATCTTCCACTTACCTAGAGAATGTAGTGCTATTTAGGTGCTAAGTAATGGCTACAATAAAAAATTGCACTGATTCAGCTGGTGAGGTATCCCGAAGAAGAGAATTTCGCCAGAGAGGCACAGAGGATTGAAAACCAGGGCACTCTGAGCCTAGCAAGATTTGGGATGAGTAACTGGTACTGTAGAAGGTCGTGGCAGAAGCATAAAGAACATGCTGTGGAAAACAGTCATTCTCTTCCATAAATAAAATAGTGTTGTGATCTTAAAGAAGCAGGGCTTGGAAACAAGTAGACAGTGTAAATAAGTAAGTAGCAGGGGGAATGTGAGAATATCAATCAAGAAATTAAGCCGACAGCATAAATAAGCAGGCAGCCATAGCCTGGGGGGTTGATGGAAGTACACGAAGTCAAGCAAAGATGTCAGTGGAATAGTCAAGAGGAAAGAGAATCTGTGCTATGAAGATAAATGGTGCAGTGGATGAAAAAGAGTTTCACCTCAAATACCAATTTCATGATAAGCAGAGCTGGACAACAACCAAATGGATACGAGTAAAGCATAGGTCACAGTCAAAGAGACAGTGTAGGATCTTTGCCACTGATAAAACTACATTAGCCTCAAAGTGATTTTGTATTTAAGTCACTGGTTTTATATCTCTAAATTTTTTTAAATACCACACACTATATAGACTGTAAATGTGCCTAGAGAGGAATCCATTATGGATATAAAACTGTCAGTTATTCTCTACATTTCTAAAATCCTTTACATTGCAAACCCGTAAATGAACTGTAGGAGGGCCTTTTTTTAAGAAGGTAGCTGTAATTTTTCTTTTGTTTTTTAAGCTGTATCATTAGCAAACACTTCTTTTTTGCAATTAATAGTTCTTGTGAGATGTATTTCTATCTTTAAGAAGGGCAGGATGGTCAGAAGGTGTGTGCAGTGAACTTGGCTCTGCCATTTGGAGCATCTTCTTCTGATAAAATAAACCATCAAACTTTCTAACTAGTACTATTTGACCCAGTGAGCCCACCTTAATGCTTTTTCATTAATAAAAGCTGAAGAATATATCACCAGTGACAAATTAGGAGGTGTCTGAAGAGGTGTTCTCCTTTCACAAGAAAGCATATGTGTGAGAGGACAGTTTAGTGCGAAAGTTATATATGCAGTCAAAGAAAAAGAAAAGAAACTTTTTTCTTTCTAACAAAGAAAAGGTGGCTTCTTCAAAAATAATGGAAAAATTTGCTGAGAATAACAAAAAATAGGATATGGCAGGCTAGAGAAGCAGAGTTCTCAGGGCCTCTGAATGCAGTGAACACAATTCAGAATTTATTCCAATCCTCTTACACCACCAAAGCGCTGCTTCATGGGTGTCAGTTTGTTCATGGGCACACCCTTGCAGAAGCCCCTTTGTTTTTCTCCAGAACTGAGCTTCTTTTTTTTTCCCCTTCAGATCCACAAACCATTCACAGCTGCACTCAGAGGCTATACAGAATGGGAGAATTATGTGATTTCTTTAGATTTGCCTCTTACAAAACATTGTTTTCCTGCATTTTCTTTTGGGAAAATCTTGATTAGGCCTAGTTTGAGCCTAAGAAATTTTGTGACCTTTCTGGGCCAGGCCCCGAGGTTCTCTTGTTCAGAATACAAAGCTGGCTAATAGGTTGTGAGGGCATTCGTTATATCTTTAGTTCTTGGAGGAGCTGTGTGTGTTGGAGGGTGGATGCCTTTAATCAGTGCTCTAGAGGCTCACTGCTCCAAGGCCAGCAATCTGCTTGCTCTGTTTACTACTTTGGGGTTTGGTTTTGGTGTGTTTTTTTTTTCCTAAAGAAAACAAAGTGAAATGATCACATTATGTGACAGCATGTTGAGTCTTTCAAATCAGCTCCAGCGTACTGGTTGAGGATCTTGTTATCTCTTTCTTTCGTGTGGTCTTTATCTCATCAATTTATTTGGCTTGGTTGGAAAATCTTCTAGTTTTCTACTTTGAATTTAGTTTCATTCTCCAGAGAATGTAGATCTCAGTGCTTTAAGGACTTTGTCTGCTAGCCTGTGCAATACAACTTTATATTTTCAGCTGCTTCATGCAAACTGCATCTCCAAATACAGACACAAAACAAGGCAGGAGATAGAATATGACATAAATTACAGAAAACACTCATTCAGAGATAACATTTGGAAGGAATACGTATAAGTAATCAATCATAAAGCTCAGGGGTAAGCTGTCTGGGACACAGCCTTTTCTGTGCTCGGAGTTGTATTCACATAACAGCAAAGCCCTTGTCCGCAGAGGGATTTCCAGGCATTACTGCAATGCAAATAATCATAATAAGAAATAAGGTGTTTAATTCATTGCAATTCCAAACAAATTCTGCAGAGAATTCTGTAACAACAGAAGATAAACAACTTAAAAGGAAAGGCACTGTATGCTTGATTCTGCTTGCTCACAACTGTGATAAAAGCTATTACCAATTTAGACTGACTTATCAAAGAGCAGTATCAGGTGTATCAATAAGTAATTGGTAAAGAAAAAACAGCAGTATTTATTAATTAGCACCTATCACTTCTGCACAGAAATGTTTGTGTGCTGAAGAGGCAGCCCTCAGGCCCGGCCAAATTCTGTGATTCATCCTTTATAGTTTTTAGATACTACTCATTGGCTTTATGTAAGTGAAATTTTTAAGACTCAGATTTACAAGGGGATTTTTTCAGTACCCATCTCAGCTTTCTCCTATTTTCTCTTCTACCATCATAAGACTGAACATGCACCATTGAGCACGGCTTCCCATGAAACTGTTTGAACCAGGGAGCCCGAGCAGAGGTCTCTCCAGGCACCAGGGCAGTGGTGGGATGGGCTGTCCCGTATGGATGCTGGAGCAGCTGCAGGCAGACACACTTAGGGGTTGGTCTGTGCAGGATGCAGAACCTGGGCCCTTGTATTCTTCAGTGTAGTACTTTGTGTCAAATCATTGGTTTCATGAAGACAAGCATCTCTTCACTTTCATTCAGCAAAATGATGCTTCCATGTATGTAGTCAAATAGAGATTTTTTAAAAAGTTTAAATGAGCACTTTGTTAAGGCTCCTTCTCATTATAGTCCACTCACTGTAAGATATGAGTGTTTTTAATAAAAATACAGTCGATTCTCCTTCGCTGTTGCCAGCAAACAGAGATTGACTGTTTTTAATGTACATTTCAATTTACGGTGCTTTTGGAAGCCATGAGAGAAATACATAGTCCTAACCGCTTAGCTGAAAGTCGTTGTTATGTCAATACAAAATCATTATGATAAAAAAAACTCCTGTCGGCTCTGAGCTTAAAAAATCTAGAAATAATTTGATATGTATTTTATACAAATCTATAGCTTACCTCAGTTGGAAATGGTATTATGGTTGGCTCCGTTATCATTACTGCAAACTTATGATCATAATCATGGCACCCCTGCAGAAGATGTCTGAAAGGCTCTGCAGCTCCTCAATGCTGACAGAGCAGTTTCTACGGGAAGCTGAAGATCGAGGTAATGGATCTAGTTAATGTTATGTGATCTGGCTGCGACTGGGATGGAGTGGTCAGTCTGTATACCTGGGTTTTCCACCACCATCTGGAACACATTGACAAAACAGGGGACTCGCAGGGCAATGCATGTTGGAAGGGATCTCTGAAAATCACCTGTTGCCCATATCTGAGTATCTCTTGGAGTTGAGATTTCACAGCCTTGTTGGGTACTTGTTCCAGTGTTGAAATGTGAAACACTGTAAAGATGTATTTTTCTAGCATATACTCAGAATTTCCCACATTGCAGCTCTTGTTTGCTGCCCCTCAGCCCTTTGAGCACCTCTAGCAGCCCAGCTACACCTCACTGCGCCCTGCCATTAAGTACCTGAAGGCAGCAATGAGATCCTCTCATTCTTCTCTTTTTAAGACTGACCGCAGCCAGTGCTGTCAGCCCCAAACCTCCTGCTTCTGGGGGGGGGCAGAGCTCAGGGCCATTTCTCTTGCAGCTTTCTGGCAGGGTGCCCAACCCCAAATGAGAGTTCAGGCCTGGTTAGGGGATGATGTACGACAGGGCAGCATGCAGTTTTCAAGCTGACTGCATCAGGTGATGTGAGAGGAGGGTGATGATAGCTGCCAGTTAAAGAATACAACAGGAGATTTCTCCTATCTTTGAAAGCTGAGCAGGTGGGTTTTGCTTTCCAGTAAGGAAAGGCTAAAGCAGAAAGCTAAGAGAACAAAATCCCCTGTATTGCTGAGCTTCTGGTGAAGCAGAAAACAGGTCCTTTTAGTAATGAGCTCCTCAAAGAGATTAGGGAATTCTGAAGGCAGCATCTATCTCTCTCTAGATTCAGCTCCACAAGTGACAAATGCTTTTGCTATGAGAGCAAGCCTCTGACCTTTTCCTTCCCATATCTCCAGCAGCTGCAGTGCTCAGCCTGCTCATTAACAGTGCTTAGGTATTAACCTCAGGGTAATCCAAGAGAAAAGCACGGAGGAAGACTCAGTTCTTAAATACTGTTCTAGGCTAAATGAATGGAGCAGATACCATATTCCTCCACCCAAGAGACCCATGTTTCAGAGCTGACAAGTATAATCCTTTTGAAAACATTGATGTGACTACACCAGTAAGATTTTGGTTGACCCAGTAATGTCTGTTAGACAGTGTGCATCTGTAACTTCACATGTGGTCTTAGCAGAAAATAAAGGAAATCTCCCTACCTCTTTTCTTCTTTGCCATGCCCAGACGTATGCTTAAAACTTAAGAAGGATATGACACAGTGCAGAGAAAAGGTTTGAAGGCGAAGGTGCTGGCAGGAGTCTGCTGACATCTCTGATGCTCTCTGACACTCCTGGACACTGGTTCCTTGCTGAGGCTGTTGCAGGCACAGCTGCTGCTTGTTCAGTCGCTGTCAACACCCCTGTGCTGCTGCTGGAGAACCTGTAGGAAAGAGCGAGCTTTGCCTTTCTGGTAGCTGTGCTGAGAGCTGTGCTTAAATACAAATTGGAGCCAGGACTGGCTCCCAGAACATAGCTGCACTTTGAATGGCAGTGGAATGAAGGCTTGTAACTCTCTTAAACGAGGAATAGCAGTGGCTGTTTACACAGCCTCAAAGGTAATTAATTACTTGTACTCCTGAGAGCACTGGGAAACCTACAAATTTGTTAAGTTGTGGCTGTGAGTACAGACTCACTGTCCTGTCCATTGTTTGTCCCTGGCTCTTGAAGAAGAGCTGCTTTGTTCTTTTCCTCTTTGCGAATGTCTTGGTTTGGGCAAGCAATGATTTTATCTATCTCTAAAATAAAGACTTTTACCTGATACTTCTAAGATCATTCCTCTCCTCGCTATTTCTAATATTCAACAATTATATTTTAATTCAGACTTTCACATGTAATTGGCAAGTTAGGAAGCCTCGTTACAGACCTGGAAGCCAGCTGCCTTCTCTGGAGGCTGTCAAGGTGTGCCAGCACATCGCTGAAGTGAGCCAGTGCCTGGCACACCACTGCACAGCCTCCAGACATACTGATATGACTTGCAAAAGCCTCTGGATGCTAGTTCCCATTCGTTTTACAAGGCTCTTCAATAAATGATCAAGTACTGCTCTCTACTCTCCGGTAATTTGATATGCATCTTAAGGCAGCGATATTTGTCATGAGCTACCAGTTTCACTTTTTGCAGAAACAAAGGCTAAAGAGAGCAAAGAGCTACTTGGGCATTTACTCTCCTTCCTGATTTAAAGTAAAAAAAATGTTTTCTCGTGTAGTTTTTGTACATTCTGCAGCCACCTTCCACTGTGATTTTGACAGCTTCCATAAGGTAAGGAGGGTTAGTCCAGGTCACTCAAATAGGTGGTTTCTAAGAAACAAACTGCTGGGCTGCTGGAATATTGTCTCCATTTGTTTCAATAGGTGACATTTTCGTCTGTACTAATAAAGATGCAGTCTTTTAAACAAGATGGAAAGCAAGCTTCTGTCGTTAGAGATCTGATTGCACTTCTGCAAGAGATTGTCCCAATAAATTCTCATTTAGGTGATCTCCTGTGAAATATGATTTGGGAGAAGAAATATGCAAAAACATACATTAGGCTTTTTGTATTATCATGTTTCCACTGTGTTCCTCACTCATTTGCACTTCCTATTTTTCTTTAGACTTCTGTAGCAAGTGGAATAGAAACAATAGTGGCTTATTTGATCAAACATGACTAATCAATAGACAATCATTTAGCTCATTCATCATCCTATAGATTACACTAAAAAAATCATAAATAATGGTGTGTTAAGCAAACTAAGATTGTTTCACATTACCAAAGTTCCATAGATACATTGACTTTGCACTTTCTGTAATGATTTTTGCCCCTTTCCCTCTTTACATTTCCTTGTGGCTTCAAATAGAAAAGATGTTTTCTTCTTCCTGTCAGATTAACCTGGACAGTGCTAACACTGTCTAACTGCTCCACATGTGCTGGATGCATATAAAGGAGTGCTTCCAGAGAACCTCTTGGGGAGGATATTCCTTACTTCTCAGGGCTACACGAACAAAAGAACAAAAAACACATGTTAAATTTCTGAAGTTAACCTGAAGGAGACACAGGGTGATCTTATGCCTGTTAGAATTTACGTTTCTAGTTATTCTGTTAAATCACCCAAGCAAGGGAAGCCCAACACCAAGGCTCAGGAAAATGCTTCAGAAACGCTACGTTATCAGTGCGTTCCAGCTACACCTAATCCCTCTCATCATTTCTCACATGAATGGTCTCACTGACTTCAGTTGGTCTTCTCCCAGGCCTGATTTCAGGAGGAGCACCTGAGTGTGTCTATCAAAGCACAGCCTCCTGCACCTCCATTTGCAACTCAGCACTTCTTCCTACATGGCTGCTTTAAACAGGTGTGTCCCTGTCCTTCATGTTGCTCTCTCCTCCCTGCCCCCCACATAAAGCATAGCCCAGAGTAAGAATGGAAGAGGAAAGAGCCTCTTGTTATGGCTAGGAATAAAAGGTGTTGTAGGAATGCATGGTGGAGATCATTATCACTTATCTCTAACAGCCAAACACTCTCAGCTGCCGATCCCGTTGAGCCTCTCAGCTGAATGTATCATTATTGCTTGCTGTCCGTTTGAGATCAAACCAGCTCGCCCGTCTAACTTCTCTCTCTCTACATTTTTTGCCTATGAAAGTAAAGCAAAATCATCCCTCTGCAGTGTATCGCTGTCAATAAATTGCCTGCATTTTGCATTAACAAAAACAATCATTTGACAGTTAGGGAAGATGGTTATTACTTAGTTCCTCTTTGCTCACTACTGTGTTCCTCCAAACTCAGCTGCGTGCATTAAATTAAAAGGGGGAAAATAACAGCCATAAGGAGAAAGAAGATCTCATGTCATAAGAAGCTGAATTTGAGGAGTTTAATTTCCTGTAGGGAGTTATGCAGCAAAAACCATTCTAGCTGCTTGCTACACCGTTAAACTCTGCGCATTTTTGCAGGTACCTGGTTTTACATTATGTGGTCGTGCCATCCAGGCCTCACTAGGAGCGTGATGCTGTAGCTGGCAGAAACAACGTTAGCATTGGGAGACAAAAGGCCAGACTTTCTTAAAGATCCTTTCTTGCAGGACCTACCAATGCAATTTTCAGACATGGTTTTTAGGAATTAAAAATAATAGCTGAGCTTACTTCTTTCTGCATGGAGTATGGAGGTCTCAGGGTGCCCTCTATGAAAGCAGCTCTTTAGCTGTGGTACCTCTGTGGTGTGTAGGTCTCTTATTTGTTTATTATATTTTCTCGAAGGTTTGACAAGATGCCTCACACTCAGCTATTAGTGCACAGCACCCTAGCTGCCACTGCACTGCTGAAACATTTCCATTGACTACACAGTTTAGTTTCCAACCTAAATGCATCTACTCAAAGCAAATAGCAGCTACAGTTCCTCCTTTAAAAGCTCATCAGCAGAATCAAGAACAAGCCTGAAGGTGGTCTCGTTAGAAACAAATGGTAGGTGCTATAAAGGCACAAATAGTGATTAAAGCATAGCACAGAATGCAATAAAATTATTATGATTATAGCTTTTTTCTCTCCCATGAGTGGTAAGGAGAAGATGTATCCCAGCTCTGACATCAGAGCTCCTTGATCATTCCATCATGCATCAGAAAGCTCCTTGATCAGCCCTGTGATTGGTACATCAGCGTTCAATTGTCACTTCTGTGAATGTTTTCTTGTTAATTTTCATTTTGCCTTATGGAAGAATCGGGGGTAACACTTACTGCAACGGCGCTCTGAGGTTAGGCATATTCGTGCAAACGAGTGCCAAAGCACTCCGTCATTTTGCTGTGGACTAATGTAAAGGTCATTGTTTGAGACCTTCATTACTTGCTTTTCTAGGCTGCTTCCTTCCCCCAGCTGGCTGTGCTGGCAACTACTCAGCATCACACGAGGTGGAATTTGGCCTTGTACATACCCCTGTAAGGCTGTAATTTGTTGTTGTTGTTGTTCTTTCGTACCTGAAGCATTGTGGAAAAATGCTGATATCTTGGCAAATATCTGGACATCTTTGCTGTTAAGAGAGCAGTGATTAATGCGCTTTTTTGTTCCCTCTGATTAAATTAAAACATGTATTCTAACATGTCTTGGAGACATTTATAATTGTCCTTGTGTAGCCCAGCTTATCAGGACACAGTAGCAGGTGTTGTCAGCTCAGCCAGCCAGGATTTTTAATCCTGTATGCCAGCCTTTCTGCTAAGGCCAAGGCCCAGATGCCACAGCACTTTGCTCATGCTAAGCAGGGTTTCCACAAGCAGCCCAATTGCCCAGGAGGAGGCTGGGTGACTCCTGAGGACCACGACAAAGCCAGGGTGAGTCAAGCTGCGGTGCCGTACGTGCTGTCTCACAGAGGTCTCTTCACATTAACCCTCCTGGCTGCACTGACGATTGGGAAAGGTGGCTTTTTAGATTTCTTAAGATCTGAGAGTACTTGAAACAAACTTTGCTGGTTTTATCTTAAATAGAGTTTTTTCCTAGTTTATCTCAAAGTGTGTTGCAGTGGAGAGCAGTAGCAGCTTTGATGTGGGAAGAAAACACTGTTTCTGTGAAGAGCCCGTTCTGTGCCCTGTGAAGAACCTGTTCTACCTCTGCTGTCGATGTAACCCCAGGCAAAGTGTCCCCTCCATCACCCCTCGTGTGAAAGGGGTACTCAAACATAGGGGTTTGAGTGGGTTGTCATCACCAAGGTGGCTGCCTTCCTGGTCTGCCCTGACTCCTGCCACTGTGCTCACATCTCATCTGATGGAGGCAACTTAGTCCTCAAGGCAACAGCTGATCTGGTGGCCACTCTTCATCCAGAGCTGGGATTATCTTTGTGCTAAGGAGCTGGTTAAGCTTCTTCCCTTTTTCTGGCGAATGTTAGACAAGTTGTGCAATTGTCACTGTTTTCAGCCCCTTTCTGGCTAACACAATAAGAGAACCTTTCCCTCCAAAAAAGCACTTAGTTATCATTTGACTAGAACAAAGTTGAATCAAGTTTCCTTTGTACTTTCACCATCTTTATGTGAGGAATAAAGAAAAAGCTGATGGATAGCATTTACAGAATTGCAGGAGTTGTACACAAAGGGTTGGGTTTTCCTGTTTCTGCCATTTTGTCATTACTTTCCTTTAAGGAAAGTTAGGCCCATGGAGGTGTTGGCATGCTGGTTGAGTGCTTGAAAGAATTAATATAAAAATGAAAGTCTAAAAGGTGAGACAGAGTTTGCTGTGATGTATTCAGCAGTTGGAAAGAGGAAGGTCTACCTGTGATATTGTTCTATTTCTACAACTGCTTCTCAATTTTTTCCTGCATAGGGAAAAGAACTAGCCATCTCTAATTGTGATACTTAGTTTTGCACTTTGGCATTTCTGCACTTGTTCGTTTGCGTCACTTAAGTTTCCTTTGACTGCCAGCACTGGAGTCACACTAATTCATTGTATGTGTTTTGAGGATGTAAATCTATTGCTGTTTTGAAATGCCCACAGATAGGGATCTGGTAGCAGCTCAGTTAGGGCATTCATCAAAAAGCATTACAGAAATGGTGTGTCTGATCACAATAACGGACGCTCAGGGTTGCCATTGTTTTAGAAGCAGATGTGCAACAGACAGCTGAGATTTTTATCAAAACTCTTCTGGGCAGTGAGTTAACATGGCAGTTGCAGTAAGATAAAAACACTGCAGGATCTCTGAGAATGAGTCTGTTATAATTTTACAGTTCTATAGGGCATATTGTCCAAGAATTCAAAGCACCCCATTATGTTTCATTGTGCTATTGTGAGGCAGGTAAATATGATTAGATCCATTATTAGATTGGCAAAATGAGACACAGAAGTGATACAATTCCCCCACTGTGGCATACCTACCGCTGGTGGTGACTCAGTGTTCTTCTGCTGTGTGAGCCTGCCATAGCCCAGCAAGGTGGCTGCAGGATACCTGATCAGCCCTTTGTGCAGTTTTGCAGTCTCAGGTGCAGCTGTTTTCCCAGCATTGTCTGTTCCCAGTCTCTCAGAAATTCAGCCCTGTAGTGATTATTTTACATATTTTACTTGATGTATCTAAAAGCAGAGTTCATTTAGAAGTCCTTAAAAAGAGCCCTACCACAGTGCCTTTGTTAGCATTTCTATGCTGTCAGTGCTTTTATCAGCCCCCCATGCACTTGAAGTTTTACCCCACTGAAATCAGTAATCTGTGCCTTTGCTCCCACCCAGTGCATTTGTGGCTCACACCATACCTTCTAGCTACCCTCCATGTCCTAGATTCTCATCGCCCTGATGTGTTCTCGCCTCCCTACCACAGCTCCTTTTGATTGCAGAGCAGCAGCAGCTGCCCTCCTGGGAGCCTGCATACAGACAGGTACAGGCCAGAACTTCCTCCAGAACCGAGTATTTTTATTAAAAATTACTCCCATAGGCTGATTGTTATTATTATTCTTTTTAATCCTACCATTGTCTCCCTGAGGCCAGTCAAACTGAGAAGAGACAAACTTTAATCTGCAATTGTTTTTACACTTGCTTGTGTTTCACACATGCTGGGAGGTGCTAGGCTCCCGTGTCTCTCTCCCAGTGTGCTGCTTCATTACATTCCAGAGACTCCTCTTGCAGTCGATTTTCTCCTTTTAAAGACAACCTGTGATCTAAAGTGAAAAACAACTCTTGCTTAATCCTGCCCTCCTTGCTCTACCTTTGTCAAGGCATGGGCTGTGTATGGCCTAGGCCTTTCCAGAGGTAAGCATTTGGGAGGGGGAAGAAAGCAGACAGCTATGCCTAGCTTTAAAGCCAGCCCTGAAGATATTTGGCTTTCTCTGGGATGAGGCCAACTGCATTATTTTACATTTGAGTTCATTCCAGCTCTTAGATCTTGTCTAATCTGCAGCCACAGGGAGCTCAGCGTGTTAGGAGCAGCAGTTGTCCTTCAAAGGGAGCCTCAGAGATCTCTGCTCAGTGCCAGCCCAGGACGATGGCTGGACCTGCAGGCCAGCTGCGGTTCTAGAACGCCATCCAGAAACTGGTAAAGTGTAAATGCAAACTGAACTTGGAGTCGTGCATAACAGTGGGCTTTCATAACATGGGAGTATAGACGTGAGTGCATGTTCACAGGGCCCAGGCCATTGGGGCTGCAGGGTGAGCTCTTCACTTCACTGAACTCTTTCACAGATGATAGAGAAGGGGGAAAAGCAATAGGTCAAACAACTTTTTAGCTGTTTAATAAAAAAATTAGTCCTGCTACCAACTTCATCCTTCGGAACCCAGGCTGTCCAAGTCCTATTTATTTCCTGTCAGCAGCCCCACAGCAGGAAGGCAGTGCAGGTGCACCTGACGCCACGTTCCTAATGCCATCCATCATCTCTGGATGGTCTCCAAAGCTCCCAGCCTCCAGCAAAACAGCCTCCTCCTCCTTGCTTCCTCCTGTCATGGCATCCTGCTAAAATAAGTATCTTGTCTTACTCACCCGTCCTAACAACTTCTTGCTCAAACCTTCCCAATCTTTCCTTTCTCAGCCCTTTCTTTCTCAGCTCCTATGGGAACCCTATTCTTACCTGTGCTTCATTTCTTAATCCTCTCCTCTGGCCTCAGATGTTCTGTTATGGGTCTTGCTGCTTCATTGTTAAATTGAGCAATAATTTTGATTTTTTAAAAGTAATTTTTAACCCACCTGAAATCAGCATTATTGATTCTTTTCTCTCACGTGGCCTGGTTAGGTGTTTTCTGAGAGGGAAAAAAAGCATTGCTTTTGCTCTTTTTTTTCTGACTTTTGGCTTTTGTGGCAGCACAATATTTGACTCTCTGCTACTTGTCTTGCTTTGAAACAGTTTATCAAATCTCCTTCAACAATTACTGTCTGCTCCTCTATTATTCACTTTCACTAGCTTGATTCCTTCCTATCAATCAGCCTTCCTTTCCCTCTCCAGCCTGCATTCTGTCAGCATAAAAGTCTCCTGCCTTGAACTGCAATTCAAGGTAAATGCAGACTTTTAACCCTTCTCACGAGTGCCCAGTCCTCTATACTTAATGTCAATGCAGCAATTAATTTCCTGTCTCTTTGGTTCAATTCCAGCTGTTCAAGCTTTCCATCATCTACTCACTCTTTCTCTCCATTTGATAAGACAACAAAATGGCCCTCTGCAGTTTTTGCTCACCACCCCAATGACATTCCAAGTTTCATCGATATTTTTGTGGGTGTTGTAAGTTTTCAGGGCTAAAGCAAACCCTACTGTGGTACTGTAGCTTCTCACTGATTTCTGTCTGCTTTGAATGAGTCGCTGTCAAAGAACTCACCGTGCTATGAGTACCTCCTCTGTCTGTGTAATTGGTTTCATGTTAGCCTGTGGGAAGGTTGTTTTGCTTCTGAAAATGAAAGTTGTCTGTTCCTTATGACCACAGAAGTGTGTTTTGCTCCTTGTGCTCCTGCAGCCCATGGTGTTCTTCTCTCCTCTACCTTGGAGTCCCTGCAGCCTCCTCCCCTCACTCTGTGCCCGCAGTAACGGCAGCACCATCTGCATTCACTTCAGGGCCTTTGTGTGTTTACCTTGTAAAGGCTCTCAGGAAAATAGGTTTTTGTAAGTAGGAAGTAAAACTCTGGTTTTATCATAATCATTAATAAAAGCAATTAATTTGGTCTATGCACTATAAAATTCAAAGTCCTTTGGTAGGTCGTGCTTAGAAGTACATGTCTTTTGTATTAGTGAAGTGATAAAATTCAAAGGGAAATAAGAAATGTGAAAAAAAAATGCTAGAATTTTATGGGATTATTAAAGGAGATATGTTGTGAGAGTCGTGTTTTTCCTCAACGCTATTCAGTCTCAGAAGAACATGTGAAATGATTTGGTTTTGTCCACGACAAAAGTAATGTTAAGGTAAAAAGTACTGTGTATATTTGTGATATAATTGTTCTTATAGTGACTTCGCCACCAGTCTGGGTGTAGCAACATAAAACTAGTGTGAGCCCACACGAGATGGACTCCTACACTCTGCACGTTAGTGTCCGACCATATTGCTTAGAGGGAGGGAACTGGAAAGGGAGTAATTGTATCTGTGCTTCCTATCAATTAGAATCAAAGCTGCTTAGTTGGCTGAGATATGCTTCTTCTGAACCCTCATTCTGGGTTTCTGTCATGCTTCTCTAATCTTCTACAAAGTTACATATCCATAAAAAACGTTTTCATTCTTCCTGCTTATTTCTGTTAACTAGAAAGTCTTCTTAATTATGTTTTTTTGGATTCTAAAACTCTTCATCTAGGTCAGCATTTTTAGAATGCCAGTTTCTCAGTTGCTATATTGCTACGCCTCAAATTCTTAATTTTAAACAATAAAAGTCTTGGAACAGTTCTTGCTTTTCTATAGTTTCTTTCCTTCTGAGAGATGAATTTTTCCTCTCATCACAGTCTCCATCCCAGCTTCAACCCATTTATCAATTTATAAGTCTCGCTTCTTCCAGAATAGTTTTTCAGATACATATTTTTAGATGAGAACTGTTCCATCTTTCCAAAATGATCACTTCAACCTCAGCAACTGGAGCTCAGACATACAATATTTAAATTATTATTTATAGTACAGGAACATGCGGAGACTTTCATTAAAGATAAGGCATTAGGCATGTGCCTTGATGAGTAAAGGCACAATGAATGATGGTGCCTACTCCGAGCAGTTTGTTCTCTGAAGACGCAGTGGACTTGCTGGGAGAATTTATGCAGAAATGTATCCCAGACACGCATTAGGATCACTCAGGGTTGGGTACAGTCTCCAAATCTTGTCAGTTACCCAGCCCTGCCTTCCTCACCAGTACCACCTCATCTCGGTGTGGTCCTGCTTTTATGTCAGCACCCATCAGGAAAGATAGACAGCAGGATGGCATCAAACAAAGGGACAAGGGACCTAAGTGCTGTGAGAGCACAACCACCTGAGGGAGATGCCAGGTGAGCACAGATGGCCACATCTGCCTCCATCGTGCAGAAGAGTGCAGTAAAGGGATCCCCAGAGCTGTGCTGTGGTGCTATAGCTCTAGGGCATGACGAGGAAATACCATCTTAAGATAAGAGATTACATATACAAACATGGCCAGACAACTCCTGATGCCAGGGCTTTTTCCAGTCATTGCTAGAGATCCTTTTTCTCCAGTGTGTCCCTAATTTTTTTGATTCCTCAGCTAGTACCAACTTATGATCTGTCGGGCTTAAATAGTCCGGTGCATTTCTGTACTGAAAGAAACCTTTCTACTTGGATTACTATTTATAGCTCCAATTTTTTTCACTAAGTGGTGTAAATTAGTTCTGTGTGACTTAATGGATTCTCTCCCTCCCCCTTGACAACAGTGATAAAAGATCTGACCCCTTTCTGAGCATTTGTAAAACCAAACATACAAAATCTAATTTGTTTACGGCCAAGCTTTTAATTGCATTCCCATCACAATGCAGAATTGAATGCTTTAGCAATCTTAGGCACTGATCAACTGATTTATTACAAGAGACTTGACCTGAGAGAGGTTATCATCCTTAGATGTAATAACACAAACCTTTGGGGATGGTCACAATGTTTGTGCTGGCTTCTGTGGGGCAAGATTTTTGTGCACAAGTCTAAATCCTGCTGTGGTTGCTGCTGAAATGTCCCAATAAAATATTCTTTCAAGTTGCCTTTCTTATCAAAACTGAACACTGTAACAAAAAAATGAAGGTTAAAAGTAGTTCTTTGATTCCAGGTGTCCAAAAATCAGGCAATTTTTCCTGATCTAAGAGGGAGAAGGAAACTGCCTGCATGTTTAGAGGGATTGGTTTTGATTTTTGACCACTCAGAATTAGGCTTTCAAAGCAAACCCAACACTTGGATGCAGAACATTCCTTGTCTCATAGTGTGTCTAATTAATTAAGGGCTTTTTGCCCTGGACCATAGATCATAAAGCCTTCCTTAGCCTATCTGAGGCAGCACTGTTCTATCCGTCTGTTTGTGCTGATTAGCATCAAGTCAGAATAATTCTTTTTTCCCCAGAGAAATCCCATGTGTTTTACTCATAAATAAAAAAGAAAAGGAAGAAATATTCTTGATGGTATTTTTGCAATTTGACTTTGCCATCAGAATAGAACAGCACATATACAGCACTTGTCGTGCCTAAAACTTACATTTTGAAAGTTCTTTGAAGATGTAAATTACAGATCTTTCATATGAAAAGTTAATGAAGGACTCTAAACAAAATAAAATAGAAATGATGACATGAAAGAGTCTTCTTATGGCTTCAATAACAAGATAAACAGTTTAATATTCCACATACTGCATTAAAAATAACAGCTGGGCTCTATGGAGATGAATCTCTTAACTCAACTACATTGGTTTTCACAGTAGCTGAGGACAGTTAAGGGGAGCAATGACTCTCCCTAAATTGTTACCTCCTTTTGGCCCCCAGAAACACCAAAAGCAGGCAATACCTGCCAAGTTTTACCAGACTCCAGAAGTGCTTTAACAAATACACTAGTAAAGTGCCATTACCACCAACACTTCAGTAGCCTCCAAAGTGATAGACATATACTGTATTGACGGCCTAGAATTTTAATGAGCAATAGCTGTTTCAGACCATATTGATTGTCCCTTTTTTCTCGTCTTCCAATTCAGACAAGAGGAAACAAGAACCAGCATTTCATTAGAAGACTTTGTCCGGTGATTCATATTTCATGAATACTCGTGAGCAAGCATGTCCTCTAAAATAACCAATCAATTCAGCCATGTTAGGACTGAGGCTGAAAACTACATCATTACGTTTACAGAAGCCCAGGTAGGCATAAGGTTCAGAATTGCCTCCCATATAAAATGTTCCCAAACAACATTTTGATCCACATCCCTTGGTTCACTTCACTTTCTTCTTCTCGTCTTTCCTGACAGTTTCTCCTGTGTATTTTGTTCTAAGAAGTGACTACTGTACCGTGCTGTTTGCAGCTCTGGGTGTTTCAAGATACAATGCCCATTTTTCTGTGAGTGGTTTTTGCCGGTGTTGGTTTTGACAGCATCACAAACTCAAGTTTAAAATGACCACAAAAGCAGGGGAAGGAGTAGCCTGCAATAATGATTTGCAAATTGTGTTAATTTCATAGTGGGACCCTGCTTTTTGATAGGATTTAATGTGTAATGAGCTCCTGAGACGTTATTTTTGCTTCAAAGCTTTGCTGAGTACTAGATCCTATTAAATTCTTGCAGTGAACACACCAAAAAATACTTTGAGCTAATTTTAATAATTTTTAATTGAAGGAGTATTTTTATTCCAGTTTGAATATTCAAGCTGTTTAAAAGTTAACACATTCTCAAAGTATTCATCAGTCTTTTCCTCCCATACTATCTTTTCTTAGGCAGCTTGTAGCTTTTTTTTATCCAGCTTTTTTTGTCCTGGATTTGTTTTTCAGTCCAAATGGAAACAAATCCAGACTTTTTAAAATTTATTTATTTCTCTTAAATTGCCTGCATGCTGCAGTTTAATCTCCATTCTTTTTATTGCTGTTTTATAGTCTACCATTATAGTTTGTTTGTTTCCTCTTTCCTTTCCATAAAAACAGAAGCAACATCTAAATTTCTCTGCTGGCCCTTTCTTGTGTCATAGCAGGAGCTAGATTTGTGTGTGTGCGTCATGCTCAGTGACATATGTATTTCTTTACTTGTAGTGCTGTTACATTACATTAAACCTTATGGACCCCAGCAGAGACTGGCATTCCAGGTTGCAAGACAGCTAGCAGGAGACCGAGCAACACCATAATCTACATAAATAAGCAAGAAGAGCATTTTATTGCTGTGCTTCAGGAAGGCAGCGTATCATAGAACCAAAGAAAGAATCACAGAATGGCTTGGAATGGAAGGGGCCTTAAATCCCATCCAGCCCCAAGACCTGCCGTGGGCTGGATGCCCCCCACCAGCTCAGGCTGCCCAGGGCACATCCAACCTGGCCTTGAGCACCAGGGCTGGGGCATGGAAGGCCGCCATGAGGTCTCCCCAGAGCTGTTTCTTCCCCAGGCTGAGCACGCCCCCAAGGGGCAGAGCCATTAGCTCAAATGTGCTGCAGGGGGGGGCCCAACGAGGACAGCACAGCTCAGCACACATCTAGGCCCAGCAGAGGTACAACAAGTGGATAAGCAATGTGCACTGCTCTGAGCCCGAAGGCACATGAGCCTGGCCTCTCTGGTATGCATCCATGTAGATGCAGAAAGATTCACTGACCTGGTTCAAGCCTTCCTGAAGATCTGGGATCGGTTCCCATAGCCACAAGACAGTTTCTCTGTTTGATTTATCCTCTCAACCTTATTCCCATGCTACGAAATCACGTGGAAAGCTGGAGGACAGCGGGGAGTCATATGGCAAATGATACACAGCTGTGTCATTTGTCTCATATGCAACTCTGCCTCATTTTAAGTCTGGTATGAACTAAGAAATTGATGTTAAAGTGACAGCTGTGCTGAAGGTAAGCCTTGACTGAACAAACTCTGTGCCTGAAGCCCTCCAGCCTGGTAGTGTCTCAAGGTACATCGGGCGTGAAGAGGTCCTGAGCCCCACACGCACCTGCAGCAGGATCTGGGGCTCACAGAGGTGAGCGCTGCTGAAGCTGGCATGCATGATCCCAGCCTGCCCATCATTTCCTTGCAGTCAGCAGGCAGCATGCGGGCAGACGCTTTGGTGATAAACATGTGGTGTGGCCAAGGGCTTAGTTTTGAGAACTGAAGGCTTTTGGTTTGCAGCTGTGGCTGCCCAGGGCTCTGCACAGGGTGCAGCTGGCCCAGGTGTTTTTCTCTGGTAAATGAGTGACCCTAATGAGTCAGTCAAACTTTCTCTCTTCATGTCCATACTAATTTTTAGGAATCAGAGACAGATGGTTAAGAGCTTTGAGACGTTTGGGGTGACCTTGGAGAGGCTGTAACTGCAACACAAAATTGCAAATGGCAAATGCAGTAAGCAGATTAAGAGTCTGGCACTCCAGCAAATCTCAAGACCTACTCTTATGTTGCTATTTTTCCCCTATGGCAAACTTACAGATTCCAGAATGACTTTGCTATGGCAGTGACTTGAAAATTATAGTGAGTGAGTGTTCCCTTTTAAATAATGGATTATGAGGCAAAGATTAATTTTTGCTCAATTTTCACACTAATTCAGTGCCTTGCTGCCAGCAGAAACACAAAGAAGGACATGAATTCACAGTGGCGTTCTTTTATTTCAAAGTCGCAGCATGTTTTATTGGAGGGGACTGTTTGCAATAAAGTCCCATCATTCACATCTGGCTGCCTACCTAACCACAGGACTTTGACATCTCTGGAACATCGTTTGGTTAATGTCAACAGTGAAGATAGTCAAACCACTTCTCGACTTGCTTGACGCCTGTCTAAAGAAAACCAGTCCTCTTCTGCTACAGACAGAAGGTCATATACCAACAATCCCTATGACAGCCAACACTCTGCAGCTGCCAGGCACTGCTTATTTTTAGGCCAATTGAAAAAGGGTGGGGGGAGAGGGGGAAAGAAAGAGAAGGAAAGAGAGAAAGACAGACAGACAGCTGGGAAGAGGTGAAACCAGAAATGCTATGTCCCAGAGGCATTTATCAGCCCAAATGAAATGGAAACAGTGAAAGGGAAACACTGCTTTGCTTTTCTCAAAATTGTATTTCCAGTTGAATGAGTCAAAAAGAAAATATCCTTTCCTTTTCCCCTGATTTTGAGAGATCTGTTTGCTAAGTCTGCAAGCTTAGGACACAGGGAATATTTATTTTCAGTACATGTTGGTAATTTATGAGATTACTATAAATGTAGAGTTTATGGAAGCAAAATCGGGCCATGAAATAAAAAGCATTTTATTCAAATATCCCAGCTTATTAATTCTTTTTAATTCTTCACAGAGAATGAGATGAGTGAGTATGCACACAAGGTTTACTGCATTTTATGAGGGAGAAAATCCAGAAAAGTAGCAAATGCAAGTATATTTTTAAAAGAGAAAATGGAAAGATAAGTGAATTTTATTAAGGTTGAAATGTAATTGAATTTTTATTTTCCTATTTTGCCATCAAAGATGTCAGAAAGAAGTTTACTGTTCTGCGAAAGAGTCTTGCATTGCTAACTAGCCTTCATAAAGTGGCTTCACCTTCTTGTGCAGCAGGGTGTGACTGATGGGATGTAAATGCAACTCTTATCTATGACACATGAATGGGTGGAGAGGAGACTTAGAGCCTTGAGCAAGAAATAAGATGCCACAACTGAATTCTCTGGGAATTAGCGTTCCACCAGGAACAGAAATGGGGCAAACATATTGTTCTTTGAGAGTAATATTAGCTACCAGTTCCGCTGAGCACACGTCAGTGTGCATGACTGTACTGCATTGTAAGTGTCCTGCCTTGGCCTTTGCCTTGGTCTCCCAAAGCCTCCAAGAAGATGGAGGGGTGGGGAGGGATTCTGTTACATGAATAAGAAGCGGAAAGATGGAAGTGCTGCTGAAGCACCACAAAATCTAACACTAGGACGCTTTACTGAGTTCCTCAAAAACTTTTGTAATTCTATCTTCTTAAAATACTTTTTGGAAAAATAGACTTAACATAGCATGAACTTTCAGCATCAGCTGGCTTTGTGTCAGCAGGCAGCTTGGACATGCCACACTTCCCAGTGACTGCTTTACACTGGCATGTGGATCTGGAAGGGAGAACACATCAGAGAGTGCATTGAATGCTAGCATAATGTGTTAGCTGATATTGATCTCTCAGAGCAATTGGTTGGACGCTTTCACTAAAACAAGCCCTTCCTATTATCTAACACTGGAAAAATGCAAATGGCCTAAGAAATATCCCCCTTCCTGGTAGCCACAGCCGCTGTGCTGCCTTCTCACACTCCTCACTCTCAGGCTTTGTAACTCAGCTTTGAGTATATTTAATATTTACCACTTGTTTCTAGGGTGTCTGTCAGCTTTTTTTACCTTAATTGCAACTCCATATGCTTTTGGCCATTAGGGACCAGGGTGCAAATAAATCCCATGCTTCTCATAGCTGAGCTGTTTTCCTGACTAAGGAGCTAAGCCCCAGAGTGCCAGAGCAGCTGGCGACAGCAGTCTCCACCCAGCTCACTGGGCTAAATCTAAAATGTGTTTCTTGGAATTAAACTCAGTTGGGCTCTGTAGTTGAGACAAATGGAATAAAATGAGGAAAATTTCCACTGCGATGGCTGTCAGTGGAAGTATAAACCTCCTTCCCATCTTGGCATCTCCTGACCTTGTGAGTCCATCTCAGCTACTCATCTCTGCAGGAGTGAGCTGTGATCCCCAGTGCCCACATGAGAGCAGCTCTGCCAGAAGGCATATGAAAGCTGGTAGCATGCAGTAGAGGAGCAGCACTGCTCCCCGAGTGTCATTTGGATGGATGACACAGGGCACTTTCACTAGACAGGAGTAGACTGGAAGTCTGTGATGAGACTGTGGGCAGAAGGATTTAAAGAAAGAGTGGCTCTGGAGTTCCTAGTCCAGTGGTACCTGCAGGGGGCTGTGAACGGGGCTGTGATGGCGAGATGAGATGGGCTGCGCGTCGTGTAGTGCAGTAGGGCGCTGGTTGTAATGCAGTTCGTGATACTTTGGTGTCTTTTTTTGGAATGCTTTGGAGGTGGCATATGACCTTCTGCATTTGAGATCTGATGCCTGAGGAATCTCCAGCTATAATATTGGCCATCAGTCCCTATTCTCATATACAGAACTATTACAAAGCTTAGAAAAGCCTTAGGGAAAGCTGGCTTTTCTACGAAGCAATTCCCATTGTTATGTTCGCTAAGACTTCTGGACCCCTGAGGTATACAAGGGAGTGTCTGAGTTGTAAGTATCAAAAGAAATTAATTTTTCTATATTCTAATTAAGACTTCTTAATTAGCTGAATAATTAGAATTTTTCTTGCATTACAGTGCAGCTTTTCACTTAATCAGATCGTCTAAAACTTTAAAGCTATTTACCTGAGTAAAAGAAATTTCTAGCATCAGCAATTATTCTTCTGTCATAAAAAGTAGTAAATAACAGCTCTACTGTAGCTGCAAGAAAGGCAGTTCGCTCGAAAAGAAGTCTGTCAAGACAAACTTGTCCCTCAAAATGTATGTTTTGTAAAAGCCTTCAGAAAATGTTGGGTCGAACTGTTTTAGTGTTATTGCGAGGAAATCAATATTTCCCTGCAGCCTTTGCAACCCCTGAATTGTAGCATGTTGTTTGTGCAGAAGAAACTGAAAGTGAAACTGTCTAAAAATGAGAGTGAAGTAAACTGGTCTGCTTCTATAATTTCAACAGAAAGCACCCAAGGTAAACAAAATGGCACACTTGAGCAAACAAAAAAGAAAAATTCTCCCTATTTAAATAGCTGAAGTGAGATAGGGGGAGAGAGGTTGGTAGAATGGTTTTCTTTGTGTTTTGTTTTGTTTTGTTTTGTTTTGTATCTCAGGTTTTGTTCCTCTTCTTTCCTCCTTCGATGCCCTGTTACTCATATGCTAGCGCTAAATATTGCTTCCAGTGAAAGTATTGAGGAAATCATGCAAATTCACTATATGTTTCAAGACTGAAATTAGTTAATTGCCTGCAGTGGCCCCTCCATGACTGGAAAAGACAAAAAGCTTTTCATATTGCTTAGAAAAGCCAGCAACACACATCAAACAGAGGTGGGAGCACCAGTCCCATCAGACATGATGCACACAGGACCCCTGAGCTGGAAATGATATGGATGACACTCCTGAGTATAACTGATCCCTGATGTGGACTCTACCAGATGGCATGGCCGTGGGTTAAAGGCTCTCTACTGTTAGGGTTGCTCAGGTGACACTATGAGGAACAGAGTTTGTGGTCTGGCTCTCTCAAATGCTGTGGCTGTAGATGGATGTTTTAAGCTGCTGAATGTGATTTCAGACCACATTGGTTCAGGGAGCTTGGCTCAAAGCTATGTCAAGAAAATAGAAAGAAGTCTAGGAGACACGTAACTTGCTCATAGATACACCAGCACGGATGCAGCAGCTTCACAATGTCATACGTTCACCTGCATCAGACAGAAGAAAAGACTGAGCGAGGTCGTGGGAGCAGGAGGGCAGAGAGGAGAGGACCAGGAGAAAGAAATTTCTGTGCTGCCTGCCAAAGAGACGGCTCTTTTGTGTTCTTTATGCTTAGGCTGAAACATCTTCACAAGATTTTTTTTTCTTCTAATCTGGAAATAATTCTGATTTATTTTAAGCCTTTTATTAAGACAAGTCACGCAGCGCTGCCTGGCTGACAGCAGAAGGCTGCGTGTGCGCATGCACTGGTGTGTGGAGTTCCAAAGGTGCTGTCTGCCTTCTTTAGTTGAAACTGCAGTCAATTATTGTGTATTCAATTATATATGAAAGGCAACGATAGAGTTTTTCAGCTTTTGTAACACCACAAATCATAGGGTCCTTCACTGTACAAGCAGCATTGCTGCCACAGCATAGCATGGCAGCTCACAGCGTTCACACACAGTCCTGCAGAGGAACCAGTGCCACTGGATCTTGTCTGACAATTGCTCCTTGGGCTATGCCACGGAAGAGGAGGAAGAGCATGCTTTGCATATTCGTTTTTGAGAGAGGTTTGCAGCTTGAGTAACCAAAGAAGAGTTACAGAAGCCAGATGAGGAGATCATTTATGGGAAGAGTCACAATGAGACAGAGAATAGCACTGGCTACAGCACTGCTTACTGTGAACACCTTCGCTACACTGTGTGTCTTTTGCCAGTCCAAAGTCACTTGGTATATCTGAAACAAGTAGCTTTCAAAACTGCTGGGAAGTGGGGGCTGTTTCACAGGTTATGTAGAACTAAAAATCAATCTAGCCACATACCCCCTGCTTTTCAAAAGCTAACCCTAGAAAAGGATTGTTTGGACTGCCATATTGGGAATGTTTTCCTTTGAAACCAAACTATGCCTGAGAACTTGATAGTGCATGGGCAGCGCAGTCCTCACAGGCAGCTAGATATCTGAACTCAGACTTTGTCATCCCTCAACCTCAGTGTTTAGGCATGGTAATGCACTTATAAATGCCCCAGAATTGTCTGGTACAAGGGCAGCAGTCTCCAGTTTTGTTTAGTAAAAGAGATCTTAGCCAAGCCATTTTTATTCTGCTCTGTGCTGGGGTGTCTGCATGCATCATCAGATTGCATTTTACTCGTGGCAGATTGGTGGTAACCCAGCAGTCAAGTCCATGAGAGTGAGCCTGTGAGAGCCTGAGCAACGCAGGAACAGAAATCAAATCATTGCCACATAGAGTGAACAAGAGCACTTGAATTCTGGGACTCCAGTAAGCAAGTAAGTGAAGAAAATAAACAGAAGTTGTCAGCTAACCTGGATATATTGGCTGCAGTACAAAGTGGAGAGGTAGTGACCTGATGATTGGGATTGAGACATTTGGGCCATGCCCTCAAAAATATCTTCCTTTGCATAAGGAGCTACAAGTACAGAAGGGGGATGGATGCCAACGTGATAAAGAACACTGTTAGTTCAGGGAGATGGGGACCAGTGTGAGAGAGACCACTGACAGAAACACTGCTAAAATGAAGCTGGTTGACACCCAACGCTGAGCTTTTGCTATCAAATTGGGACCCTTAATATGGATATTGGTGTGGAAATGGTTGTGGCTTTAGGAGCACAGCCCAGTTAAGGCTAGGGCTGGATGCCCACTGACTGAGTTCCACGTGATGCTGAGCTCCAAGAGTCTGCAGCAGGGAAAGAGAACAGGCTGCAGTCATTCTGATGAATGTTTAGGGTCCAGATTGTGAACTGGACTGGTGTCTAAACTGCGTCATCTGGAAAAAAACAAACAAGCAAAAAAAAAAGAATCAAATGAGGGACTGAAATCATGCTTTGCTAGAAAACAGCCCCCGGGATAGCTGCTGAATTATTGCTGGAGGAAACTGAGGCCATGTTGATAATGAACTCAGACAGAGAATCGCAATGCTAGACATTAGGCACAATGGTGGGACCTGTGAACTCTGCTAAAATAATTGGGGCTGAGGGTGGAAGGACATGCTAGGAGGGCTTAGTGATACTCTAGAAAGAAGAGAAACTGGCAGTAAATCTAGCCAGAGCAACTCCTACTGTTATAATCCCTTTCACTAATCAGGGTCCTGAGGGCAAACAGGCCCAAAGCTCTTGTGAATGAGAGGGACCTTTGCAGCCTGTGGGACTCTGCCTCTGGGAAGACAGAGGAGTTTCCTCTGAACTGGATGATTCCTGGAAGTGACATTTGAAGCAGACGTGAAGCAAGGTTTGGAACTGGAGAGCCTGGGAAAAGATATAGCTAGGTGGAATATAAAATCCATTAGTGTCTTAATGTATAAATTGGCAGAACAGCACAATAGCAATGAAAAACAAGATACTGAGAGACCAAACTCTTATTAGATTCTGGTGCCTCGGTGACTGTTGAAATTACTATTTTGCAGAAGTGCGGGCACCTACGAGGTACATGATACAGGCAAAGGCGTGCTGTGGTCTCCTGCGGTGGAGGGAATGTATCAGCTCTGCTCCTACACCCACTCCCAGTGCAAATTGCTTACTGGAGAGTGAGGCTGAGTTTATTGTATTCAGCACTGTGTGCAGGAAAAAAATATAAGGGTAGTTTTTGGCAGCCTGTTCCTTAAACAAAATAGATTATTTTAGATCTCACTAACTGTGGAAGGATAATACAGAAATCTAAGGACTCATAATTATCTTGCTTGCAAAAAGATGTATTCCCATAAAGGTTCCTGAAGTAGTTAGAAGACCTCAGGATGAGGGTGAGTTGTTTTTTTGAAATAAGTTGGAGTATGGAAAGATTAATGCCTTTTCTTTAATAACAGGGCTTGATCCAGCACTCCAGAAATGATGTAAGTACCCAGGCAAAGCCCAGAACAGATTGTTGTCCACTATTAATAGCCTGGTAGATCAAGGAGTGCCAGTGCAATGACCCAGAGTATGTAATTCCCCTGTGTGGTTGGTATTAAAGGGAGATAGAAAGATGCATCTGACTATGGATTTCAGAGCATTAAATGCTGTAACTCCACAAACATCACCTCTTCTTGTTAAAATGCCAGAAATTATGGCTGCAGTAGTACAAGGAGCTAAGTGGTTTTCAGTCATAGATCTAGCAAATACATTTTTCTTCAGCCCTCTAGCAGGGAATTGGTAAAAGCATTGGTAAAAGCTTGTTTTTACATTTCAGGAGAAACAAAATTGTTTCACATGAGTTCCTCAAGGATTCACAAGGTCCTGTGATCTTTCATATACACATCACTCCAATATGGGAGAAATTACCCTGCACATCCACAGAAGATGTATCATCATATGTGGATCACCCCCAAATTTGTGGGATTCTGAGAAACAACTGTGTCAGCAGACAGGAATTTTTGGCTGCAATCCAACAGGAAGGATTGAAAGTCAACAGACAAAAAGTTCAATTAGTACAACAAGAGGTAAAATACTTAGGAGCGATGCTAGGTATTGAGGCCAGACTCCTGATAAACAGAATGTGGAATTAATTCAAAAGTTACCCGGTCCCACTGCTCAGTCTAGCTAAGAGCACTGTAAGGCCCATTAAATTGTATGCAGGATTTTATTTTGATGTTCACTGAAGTGAGTCGTCCTCCAGCTAAGCTTTTGAAGAAAACTGAGCAGTGGGAGCAGAGCACAGAAAAGCAGGCAGCTGGGTTGAGCTGAAGACAGCCCAAGCTACAGTGGTGGAATACATAGACCCAGGAAAATGTGTAGTTTGCCTCTGTTGGCCAGGAAGGAAGTGCTGATTTGGCACAAAGGTTACCTGTGTTAGTGGCTACTGTATGTTCATCTCAAATCTTATTGACACCACAACTCTTTGTCAAAAGGAATGAGCAAATTTCCAGTAATCAGAAAAATTGGATTATATCATTGAAAGAATGCCAGTGTCAACACAGTCACGCTTCCCTTGAAATACATTGTGTCTGTTAAAGCACAAGATGGCACCTGTCTAGCTCTACGTTGGCAAAATGGTCGCTCACATTCATGTCTCTGGGAATTAGACCTGGAAAAGGACGCGTGACATGAGCACCTCCATACCTGAATGGTGGAGAGTGCCAAACGTGTTGAGCCTCCTGATGTGCAGTGGCCTGTACAGGTTTAACTGTCTCTGTCAAAATAGATCTGCATAAAGCAAAAATGTGTTTTACAGGGGGTTCAAGTTCCCATAGGGTAAGGCTTGCATGGTCCCTGTAAAGAAGAGCAGGAGGTAGTGCTCTTCCTCACTCAGTACAAGTGGCAGAAATCCCAGCTGCATTGTCACACGTACATCCCAGCAGTATGAGCAAATGGGGGTGAAGGATTTCATTTTACCGAGCAAGCTATGTGCCCTGCTAGGTATAAAGCCAGCAATACGCACAGCAGAGCACTCACAAACCTCATAATAGGGAGAACTTGGCTTCTAAAGGAAGTTATAAGGAACTTAGTACAGGTGAATGGCAAAAATTAAGATGTGGTGTTCCCATCTAAATGACGTCACAAATGACTACAGACAGCCATTACTATATTCTTTTTGAGACCATGACATGAAGGGAGATGTGACTCAGTGTCTATGGTTAAATGCTTCCTTATCAGATGAACAGCAGTTGAAAGGTCTCTCAGATTAATGGATAAAAGAATTTGACAGATAACTGCAGAAGGATAATTAACAAATAGCTGATCAATTAAGGAAAAATGTTCATAGAATAGATAAAAGATAGAAGATGGTAAATAACCAACACGAAGAATGGCAAGTAGGGAGTCAAGTAGTGTATTATGAGTTTCCTGGAAAGAAGCACAGCTTGGGCTGTAAATGGGGTGGATCTGGCACTCACACAGATAAAGTCACTCCCATTATTTATTAGTTCCAGTAAGTTCTGACAATACGAAGTGGTTTCATCAATCTTAGCAAAAGTTTTGGAGAGAAGAAAAAAATAACCCTTATGAAAAGTTGTGTTAATTTTGCAGGATCACTTAAAGGGTTGTGTTAACCAGTCCCAGAGCTAGATCAGCACAGAAACATTGATTTTCCGTGGAACGTAAGAATAGCTCTTTCAGCTATCATATCAGGCATAACTGTTCCCAAAATTGGGAACACTATTGAATAAAGTTGGACAATTTCTGTTCTGCCTGCTTGGTAATGGCAGGGTCTGCGTGCAGCGTGGCATTGCCTGCATTTTACAGAAGGGGAACGAGCAGAGCTGTCAGGGAAACTGCATGAGATAGGCACATCCATCTCCATGCTGGAGACATCCCTCTTTCCTAGCAGGCCAGCATGCAGCTAAGAATGGTGTAGACATGCACTACTGTTCTTGTCACTTCTAATCATGCAGTGATCACCATCCCACCAAATCCCTTCCTCCCATCTGCCTTTCTCTGGGTTATACGAAACACTCCCTCATCTTTCAGTGCAGCCTGAACCTCTCTCTGCTTTTTCCATCTTTGGCTCTTCCCAGTCTGTGTAAGTAATCCACTGGCTTCAGACAGGGAAACTGTCTCATTATGGTAGAGGGTCTCTAACTCATGACTTTTTCCTGTTAGAGAGACTAGTTTCTTCTGTCATGAGCTAGAATCCCCTGAGAAAAATCAAGCTAAAAAAGTCTTTCAGCAGCTTTTTCTGTTTTGCCCTCCTGGTGCAGGTTGAAAGTGAGAAGAAAAGGGGGAAAAGATTAAATAGAAAAAAAAAAAAAAAAGGAAAGTTTTCAAAAAGGAAGATTTGTCTGGAGTCCAAACAATCAGTCGGACAGTAGGCAGTAATGATTCCACCTCTGCGCCCTCCTCCTGCTGGACAGGAATTTCAAAACCTGTTTCTGCCAGAGGTGGTAAAAGACCTAAGTGATCCTTCTGGGCTCTGAACGTGTAGCCTCGGTGATGAGCTGAAAAGCTTGTTGCTCACGTTACAAACAAAGACTTAGCAGAGGGCAGAGGTAAAGCTGTCTGGGACCCAGCCTTCTAATCATGCCCATGCTGTGAGCTCATGGTATTAATCCAGCAGCCAAAGACACTGGGCAGGAAGCCCGTGTGACCCTGAGCCTGTCCGACGATGGCTCACACTGCCCAGTACTGTGTGTTCCATTTAATAAACTCCATTGATACATTTAATAAAGACACCACACGCTTCCACAGTTTCATGTGTGACCTCTCAGTGGTTGCTACCAAAAACACAAAGCAAGAGAGTCAAGGATCATTAGCTGACGAGTCAAAACTGCCCCTTCTCTTGCTCTTACTTTTTCTTCTGAATTTCAACTGCTTGGGAGGCAGTGATTGCCTGTAATCCTCCCTGTCTCCATTATAGAAAGTGCAGGTTTCTATGAGAGCTTGGGAAAAATCACAACATAATTCCCTGCAGTACGGACAGGTCGCAGCCCTGGTCGCTGCCTCCAGATGCCTCGTGCCCACGCTCCTGTCCTGCTCAGAGGCTGTGCTGATGGACTCCTCAGAACCCGCAGGGGCTGGGTGCTGCAGTCACCTCATCACCTACCCCTGTGTGTTGAGCAAGGAGCTTCTGCAGACATCAGTGGCCACGGGAAATCCATCAGCGACCCCTGAGCACCCCTTCGAGGGCCCCGAGCTGTGCTGCATGAGAACTTCAGCTTCTGGGAAAGGTCACCTGCCTCAGCAGGGGAAGGATTTGTACCTCTGCACAATTTTTCTAGACAGGAAAATGAAAACCTTGTAGGAAAAATGTCTGTTTTAAAACATGAAGTTAAAAGCGGTTTGTTTGGTAGATTTTCTGTTGAATTCTGGTCTTTCAGTATTTTTTTGTTTGGTTGGTTAGTTTGGAATTTTTTGGTTGTTGTTGGCTGGAGGGTTGGGGGTTTTTCTGGTGTTTTTGGTGGGGGTTTTTTGCATTAGAAATAGCGTCAAACAAGACTCCTGATTGATTTGTTTTTTACGTCTAGCTTTCAACATCCTCAAAGTCATCTAATTGTTCAGGACATACTGAGTATCTGCACTTAGAGAAATCAAGCCTCAAGTGGAACTCCCCTGAAAGCAAGGCACCGGGAAACCAAGATGAGTTTTCAGAAAGTAAGTGGATTTCATTTTTTGGTTTTTCAAGGACTCTTTCAAGGGCCAAGCAGATGGCTGGGAGATCTGCAGAATGGAAACCTGCAGTTCTAATGGGGACACGAAAGTGTACATAGAGGGGGTTATTTGTTTGGAGCATTTTCAGTTAAATCATCTCTTTGTTTGACAGCTATTTACGCTCTTTATGCAGCTAAAATGCCAGTGCATTTTTGTGGGCTCTTCCTTTTCAACAAAGGACTGAGGAAATTGCCACACTAATTCTCTGAGCTTCCTTGCAGCTCTTAAACATAGCCAGAAGAGCAATTTCCAACTTAAAAATACAAAGGCAAACAAAAGAATAAAAGCATGCACAGATCGGTTCAGATTAGAAAGCCCCTTGAAAACTTGAGGTAGCTATGGCTGTGTTCCTGTGACATTTTGAGTGGGTGCTTGGACCTGTGCTCAAGACCAAGCCAGCCTTAGCTTCCCTATTGATCTTTCTTGAACGCTTAGGACTTAAGCTCTGTGCAGCCTGGAGCATCCATCAGCCTGTGCAGCTGGACAGACCATGCCTGTGTGCTGGCAGGAGGGATGTGCATGCAAGAGGCTCTGCACCCTTGTCACCATGCAAATTGATGGCTGTGGGCTGGCAGCGCACGTGGGGCAGCAGCCCGAGCATGGGCATTCCAGAGGCACCCAGCCTCGAGCCTGGCCAGCCGAGATACTACACAGCTGCACCCCCAGGTCCCAGCATGGCCGAGCCTTTGTACCCTGGTAAGTGGAAACAAACCTAGAAGCCAATACATTAACTCTTATCTAGTGTATACCATCTGGACCTAGCAAAATGCTTTGTTGCATTAGAAAAATACTACTAATCTTGCATCTGGAAGTGAGAAAACTGCGTCTTAGCATAGGGATGGTCCCTCTTCTTGGACAGCCCCAGGCATTCTCAGGGGCTCTGCACCTCTGGAGAAGGGCACACACACACACCCCCCCCTGTGTCTGTGTTTGCATGTATTTGCTGTATAGCTGTCCCACACATTTTCCTTGCTAGCCTGTCATAACCATTACTAAAATATGCTTATCTCATATATGCAAATAGCAGGATATTTATAAGGTTCTTTGAAATTTACATAATTGTGCTGTAAAAAAAAATCTCTTTGCTTATCTCACGAAGTGTTGTAGCCACAGTGTTACTTTTATTGAAATCCAAAAATCACTCAGCAAAATAAGAATAGTTAAAAACCGACAGATTTTTATATTTTTAAAATGGAAAGGAAAGAAAGAGAGCAAATTGGGTTTTATTATTTTAAATTAGAAAGTTTAATGCTCACCAAAAAGGATATAAACTGTAAATGTATTTTAGCAGTTCCCAGAGAAAAAGGAAGAGGCTTTAATAATAACACTGCGTGCTCCTATATCATTTTCATTAGAAAAATCTCAGAGCGCTTTCTGCTTATTAAAGTATGGAATGCCTCAGAACACTCTTGGGATATACTATAGAAAAGTAAGGTAACAAATATAAATCCACATTATGCTCCATCTCGTGATTACCTGGAACTTCCTACCCACCTTGGGGACATACAGCTCCCGCCACAGCTCGGTATGACAGCTCTGCCCTCCTCGGCACAGCCTGGCCCTGTGGCTGCGGGTTGCAGAGCAAGGGGCCTGTGTCTGGGAGGTATTTCTCAAGGTGAGGAGAAGCATTGAACAGCAGCAGGCCAAGCACCACGCCATGCCTGTGGTGGCTCCTGTCACCTCGTGCCCTGCCCTCAGGGAGGCTGGGAGGAGCTCTGTGGGCATCCCTCTGCCTCCTCTGGGGGGCCGGTTCTCACTTGGCTCCTCACCGGCTGTGGGAGCACTCCCTGCATCCGTCCTGAGAATGGCCTGGGGAGGACAGGAAAATAAGTTGTTATCCTAAATATAGCTGTAGTCATAAAATGTACACTGAAATAACAAAAGGAGGAAGAGAGGATGTAAAGGTAGAGGATATTCCCGGGGCTGGTGAAGAAAATACTGTTAAAAAATCCCTGGTGTTTAATTTCAGAAAATACAATAGGCTGACTGAGTGCCCAGAAGAGGAACAGCATGTTAACATATCTTAGATAAACAGGAGCCAAACTGTTAGCCTGACAGAAAAATGAGAAAACCCCTCAATGCAATGGGGGAAAATAATAAATTAAAAAACAGATGGTTCAAAGATGTGATTGCATCTTTAGCTTCGGTGAGAGGAAAGAAGGGGAATACGTATGTAATGCAGGCAGGCCAGGAACACAAAAGCTGGAAACATACAAACAGAAGAGACGGATTTGACATAATGAAGTTAATTAAAATAGCAAGACCTCAAGTTATTTTAGATCCCAGTGGTAGGAACCCCAGAATTCCAGGCCTCAGTCTTCATTGATACAAAAAGTTTCCTATTTCATCCATGCTCAGAAAAGAGACCTCTTCCTTTATGTGCTAGTGAGTCAAGGCAGATGGGAATTATTCTGAGCTTGGAGAAAACAAAGAAGCACAAATTAATGGATTACTGGCAGAAAGGCAGTTTAAAGCACTTTGCCAAGGCACATTTTAGATCTACACTTATTGTGCATATGTATTTTTTTCTGTAATTCTGTTTAGATCAAAAGTACGTGACCAAGCAGAGATAGACATCTATATTGTGTATAGACTGGAGTGGACATTAAAACAAACAAACAAGCAAAATAAAAGCAGGCAAAGGAAAGAAAAAAACAGTTTAAAATGACTGATACAATGATCAGAGCACAGAAAATAGAGCAGCCCCAGCTTGTCAGCCTGATCGCATCCCACAGATTCTGTGTGGGTATATATATACATCTGCACCCCTGTCACACATACATTACTGTTCTGTATGAAGAAGTACTGAACAGTTGCGTGGGGTCCTTACAGCCACAGGGACCCTAGCCAGGATCCTTGTTCTATCAGAACACTCCATTCTCTCGCAGCACTAAAGCATAAAACCTGAAGCTAGACTTTCTCTGCCTACGACTATACTTCAACCACTTTCTGTGAGAAATCTGGAAGTGGTTTAACTATGCATATTAATCATGCACAAACAATTTAAGATATGATACCAATAATTTTTCAGTCATAATTTGTCAAGATGATGGAGGCAGAAGCCTAAACTGTGCTTGTGTTTGAATGCTGTTGATTCTTTTGTAACTCTAAACTCTCAAGACCTCAGTTTCACATCCCTTGGGAACAGAGCACCTCTGTGCTTCAGGGATTAGAAACAGGAGACGGGGAGATGTTGGTTCCGTTGTTATATGACTTTCAACTGCTTTCTTATCTTCCTGACACTTTTTTTCCCCTTGTGTAAAATTAGGATAATGACATTTCTTCATATGACAGCAGCTTAATGCATTTATGTCTAAAATACTTAGGTGAAAGGTGCTATAGATTTCAGAGATTATTGTTTATTATCATAACTGTTATTACTGCTATTTCTAAGAGTTTCACTCTCACATATGTAAGGGCAAAATATTATGAGCATTTTGCCTTATTTTGAATTTAACACCAATTTTATTCTGAATTAATTCCTTTGAATAGAATTATTCCTGAACTACATCAACAGGGGACCAGCTGCTGACCCCAAGTGTTTAAGAACTACAGATAATCATGGATGAAAAGAGACAAAAATACATTTTATCTAAGAAGTATCTACTGTTGTGATAGAGACTGAAATTAAAGTATAATCCAGAGAGAGAGAGAGGGAGAGAGTATTCTTTAATTAAAATCAGCTACCTCAAAAGATGGATATTCTCAGGAGTGAAATTTGCACTGTGCTGAAGGCTTCCCACTTAAACCCTTGATGATGCAAGGAAAAAGAATTCTCAAGGAGAAATATTGGCATTAGCTGATAGCCACTTACAAGTGCACAATACAGCAAAATTTGCAGAGGAAAAATATGCGGACAATAGAACGGAAACACGGACAAAATAAGAAGCTATCTGAAACACAAACCCATGATTATCCAGCAACAAATGAATAGTTTGGCAAAGAAAAAGACATGAGATAGGAACTTGGAGATAGAGAAAGAAAAATTAAAGTAGAAGCAGTAGAGATCAATGAAAACAATCAGCACATTCTGCCAGGAGATATGTTAAAAAGACTGAAACCAAGGTTTTAGATAACACGTTCAAATGATCCATTGTCCCACCCACCATCTCCATAGCAATGAACGGTCCCAGCCAAGGACAAATTATGGCTCAAACAGGGGAGATTGTGCGGACCCCCAGAGAAAGGCAGCAGGTGAAAGGCACAACATCCATTTGGGATGGTTTGGGGCTCGCGGTGCTAATGCCTTCCTCACCTTTGGAGATGGACTGCTGTTGGCAAGGTGGGAACCACAGCATATGCCCTTGAGGAGTGTGCTGCTGAGGAGCGTTTCACAGAGAATCCTTCTCTGTTCCCATTTTAGCTACCATCACAGATGGCTTCCTGCAACACAAAGAAGGCTTCTGGCAAGGCAGTTTGCTGGATAATGTTTGAATTGGATGTGATGGAAGTATAACCTTACAGAAACACCCCTTCACTAGCATTTATTTCATTGTGCTCAGCAGCTACTTTGCACTGGCAATGCCTCCCTCACACTGAGTTCACACGTGAATCTCTTGCATGAATCTCACCTAACAGTTGTCTGCAACCAGGTGGTCTTTGTGAGAAGTAGTAATGCTGCGGTGAGGAAAAACATTTCCTTTTTTTGTAAATATTTTTCTAGTAGACTAAGATCAGTGCTGCAGTGGGATCAGAGGCTCTCTGGCTGTCTGGGGGGAGCATGGGCAGTGGTGTGGGCAGCAGCAGAGCACCCTCCTGCACTCAGGGCACCTTATTGCTAGGGAGAGGATGCACATAGCTCCATTGAGTATAAATCCCTTGCAGTTTTGCTGTATTTGATGTGAATCTTTTTTCTAGAAAAAGCCTAAAACAAAACTGCTTGTATAATATTGACTACACAATATTGCAGCCAGGCAGGATGGGATGCGTAGCAGGGAACTTTTCAGTGCACCAAATTCAAAACCATGTGTAAGTCTTGGCTGAGTCTGGGTTCCCTAAAAGTCACTGTGGATTCAGGGAGAGTTTCAGTTCAAGCAGAGGGGTTGGTCATTGGAGTACATCATACAGGTACTCTGGCTCCTTCTCCCAGACCTTTGAAGGTATTTTCATATCCATAGTACTTTAAGTGCCAAAATGTCTTGACCACACTGGGTATTAGTTACCGGCATTCTCTTGAAAGGAAAAAGAATTTGTGGCAGTAAAAGAGCAAGGCCTTCTTGGAGATATTTCTTACACTGGAAATTGTGGATTATACTGAGCTGAGCTGTAAATCTGGAAGTTACAGTTTCTCATGGCAGATCTCATCACTCATTTGCCCAGTTTGCACAGATGCCATGGTCCTGTGGAGCACCTTTGGGCACACAAGATGGCTGTTTTGTGGGAGAAGACAAGTTCTGAAAGTCCAGTGATGGTGGAACATGCTGGCGAGCAGTATTCACATATTAACAGATTTCTGCTCAAACTGGCAAATAGGAATGTCTATGTTAGAAATGCTGTGTGAAAGCCAAGGCAACAAAAGTCAAAATGTGCATATGATAATATGTGGTACACACAGTATATGTCACAATGTTTACCATCACTTCAAAACATGCACCCACCCACAGTTCTTCACTAGCGGCATCCTGGAACTTCTCCAATTGGGATTAGCTATATGCAGCAAAAGTCAATTAAAATCAGCCATTATTGTACAGATCATGAGATCCATAGTGCAAGATATCATACTCATCCCAGATGCTCATTAATAGAAGTGTGTTGCAAACAAGTCCAGGACAATTGCATGGGTTTTGTATACTTTTCTGATTGCCTTATTTGCTCAGTAAGCATACAACATTTTCAATGGGTTGGATTAAAATTTTTAGCAAATAGCAAATTCCCCAGAAGCACAGTCTGTTGTATTTTGGAACTGTTGCAAATGTAGGTCAGAGTCAGTAAGTAGGTTTAGTTAATGAAAACAGAGGGGGAGACAGATTTTGGGGAAAGGGAAATTATGTCCACCCAGCTTGCTGGAGGAAGATCTGTTAGCACCAGCTCGCTCAGCCTCTTTTACCAAGGGGCCTGATGCAGTACAAGACATGGTGACTCATCTCTGCATCATACTTGTCCTATGTTTTCAGTTTTACAGTAACCGCCTGCTAAAAGTATGGTGAGCTTTGGTTGGATTCCCTCAGTCTCTGGTGAAGCTCTTCCATGTAGCTAAGAAAGTGTGATTTTTCGAGGAGGTAAGCTGAGAAGTCTCATGTACAGGAGCACGCACAATCGCACAAATCTAAGAGCTCAGTTCGTGCCACACTTTTATTTAAAACAGTATTTACTGGCTCGATTCAGAGAAACCTGCGCGAGAATGTCCTTGAGCTGAGATCATTCTCCTGAATGTGAAGGCTTCAAACCCTTTATGGAGAGCTGAGCACAAACAAGTATCTCACGGCTCCCAGGTAAGGGCTCGCCAGAATTACAGCCCCCCCGGGAACCTAGGGCAAAAACAAAGTGTCGGACAAAGCGTTAGCTCAACATGAAACAAACATACATTTTGGAAAAAGATTTCTCAAGCCATACATGCCCACACATATTTTTTAGGCTGCTTATTAACTAAAAAATCTGTAATAAGCACAATTTTATTTGCAATTAGCTGGAATAAGTTGCTTGCTTTAGTGCTGTAGATCACAGCAATTGAAATGTACTCTTTGTTTTTCTTCTTACACTGCCTCTTTGCATTTAGTTGCAAGGTGAGATCAGTATCTGCAAACATGATGCAATTTGTGCTGTTATCACTTCGTGAACTTCAGAAAATCTACTCCCGATAATGTATTATAATTATACTGATGATCAGAACTGAACTTGAGAATGCATGAAGGCTAGTACCAACTGCCACTGTGTCTGACCAGCTCAGAGAATGAAAACAATGGCTACTGGCATCTGTTGTCAGAGGAGCTCCAACACAATTTTGCAGATGGATATGGACTGTAAAAATTAAATCACTACTTGTTTCATACAGATACCAAATTTCTGAAGGTTCTGAGACTCATACCCTAATCTCTGTTATATTTGCTCCCATTTGATTGTGCCAGCTGTACCCCTTTAAAAGAAGCTTCCCTACTTTAAAGCCAAATGCAGTCCTCCCTGCTGTGATGGATTCCTTCTTTTGCCTTCCTAATTGGAGCCATTTCATCAGATCGAATTTTGACAAAGATAGTAATTGTCATCCAATTTTAAGGCAATGACAAGATCAATATGAATTCTCAAATGACAAGTATTATTACTGGCCAAGCACAAAGAAACAAAGAAAATGAAAAATCCATGTTCTAGGCATCAAAACAGAGTGAGGCACATGCTTGCCTTGATCCACGTGTGTGTGAATCCTGTTGACAACAATAGACATTGTGCATGTGGATGGATGGGTTAGAACAGATGGCCTTTGCCAGTCAAATAGCGAACGAAAAGGAGCACCCAGTGCTTTAGTACATTGCAGTTTCGATAATGTGGGAGTCAATTAACTTACCAAATAGGCTTGCGGGGAAAATTACCCACAGCCCCATCTCAGAGAATTCTGCTTCTCCTTAACATTTTGTATTCCTTCTGTTTCCTGAATACCAGGAATAAATACTTAAGAAAATCTGAGTTCTTTAAGGTAAATATATTCAATATATGTATATTTATGTAGGCAGAAGCACTTGATTATTTTTATAACACTGTTTAAGTGAGATGATCTGATTAGTTAATGGCCCAGATAGCATTCAACTAAGGATCTAAAATGTGTAGAAGCATCTTCAGACATTTTAGACCACAACAGTGGTTTTGGGACAGATTTTGCCATTTATGCATGGTTGTTGCCAGATACTGTCATTTTATTTCAGTTGGTTTACCCTGCAACAAGAAATTTCTCCAAGGCGTTTGACCCTCAGAGCTCAGCTCTTGTTCCACATTTTCTGCTCAGTGTGCATTCAAGTTCCCTCTATACACACATTCATCTTGCCAGTAAACCAGACCTTCTGGTTTCCCACCCCCAAGATGTTAATCAAAGGAAATAGACACTTTTCTTTTCTTTTGCAGTATTTATATTCAAAATACAGTTTAACTGGGGAAAGGGATTTTGGCAAAATAATACATGATTGTCGTACTAATTGGCAGCTGCAATGATAACAACCATGACAAGTTTTAGCTCTGTCCACTTCAACCCAGCCAAGTCATTAAAGGTTTCCAAGCAGACGATTGTATTATGAAGTCTAATATACACTGGTAGCTACATCAGCATCCCTCAGTTGCTGAACACGTTTTTAAACACCCAAATGCAGGTTTAGTGGGCTTTTGATCCATGGAGGACGGCCTTAGCCAAGCACTGAAAAGATGTTTGTTAGCCTCCAAAATATAAATAAAATATTTACAAAGGGAATAATTGACTTTTGATGTTTACTTCAGGCTATGGTTAAGCAGGCAGTGTCTGTGCTAAGCAATGCAGTGACCACCTGCCACAAATGCTGTGATATTTGACAGATCCCTTTCTGCCAAGAACTATAATTCCTATTTAAATCTAAATAGAGGAGCCATGAATGCAGATTTCTCATCACAAAGACGCTGATGTTAATCCCCAGTACAGAAAAATAAGAAAAGCCAGAACGTTTTATTGGATTTTATATGGAAGATAATTAAACAGTATTTCTTCTTTACTTGTTATACAGCATCCCATCAACATTCCTGAAATTTGTTTATAAAGAAAACCAGAAAGTTTTATTACATTTATATGTAAAAGAAAATTAGCATTTTGTATACTTGAACTTACATTAGAATAACAAAAAGCAGGTAAACAAAAATGACCGAAGAGTGATACAAATAAATGGAAAAAAAGAAAAGGAAGGCATAATGCTGTTCTCCTACATACATTTTTATATTCTAAGCATGCTAACAGAATAAATGTTTATGTACATACATATGTATCATATATATTCAAATACTGAGCAGTTCTGAATAGATGAGCTCCCAAAAGTTAGGAAATGCTGGAATTACATGTGCTTGCACACCCTTAATTTGGCCTTTTTGCTTGTGTACACACAGACATATGCTATTTTTTTGCACACACGCATCACACAAAATGGTGCAGTGTAGGCAGAAAATTGGCTGGCAGTATGATGTAATCTCTGAGAGCTGCTTTGCAGAAGCCTTTTTCTTTGCTGCCCACAAGCCAGTTTGGTATTTTGGATGTACCCAAGGAAGTTATCTTAGCATGTTTCCCAGCAGGTGGGTGCTGCCAATCTGAGTCTGTAAGAGAATGTGTCTAAGAGTGCTTGTAGAGCGCGCTTATTAATAGAGGGGAGGCGGGAGGCGGGGGGAGTTGTATCCAAGGTTGCATCCTCAGCATCTAAAAATGTTCCAGTTCAGGTTGTGCTGCCATTTACTGCATTATGTGTTGCATGTGGATTTTCCAAACAAAGGATGTTTATGAGGAGAGTATATTTTAAGATCCTTTTCATGACTGTACGGACCCCTCTCTGAGCAGATGGCCTGACAGTTGCAAGAAAACTGTTCAGAAGCCAAAAGTAGCATTTAAAATTCGTTTTAAAAGACAGTTTGTTCCTCACACACATGTACGCTGTAAGCAGGTACTAACTGTTTGCAGCAGCACCTTCCCAGCACTGCCAGCTGAGCCCTCAGCGGCTGCAAGGAGGGTGGGACAGCACTGCCATGTTGGCAAAGGGGACCGTAAATTGTGTTCACTGCTAACTCAGAGTAATACTGGAGGTACAACAGCTTCTCTTTTATACTCAAAACAGGCTATATCCACAGTGAAGGTGTTTACTTAGCATTTACAAGTGCATAGAAAGACGTAGGATTAGTAAAGAACTTTCCAAGGACATGGATATATTTAATTCCATTCTCATTCACAGCCTTGACTGTTACCTAGCTGTAGGTTCATTGCGGAAAATAATCAACTGAAAAAAGAAAAACTAAGCCTGAGCCACTTGACCATTATTAAGTTCATGTGTTGTGGAAGAAATCTGTTGGCAGTGACTTCATATCACTGCATTTACCGACTCTTCTAATTGCCTTCTACTGAACCTCCTGCTCGAAGGAAGAGAGCACTCCCATATCATACACATGATAAATAAATAATGCCATCCCTCTGGAGAGAAAAATTCCATCTCTAACTAATCTAAGCACAAGGACAGGGACAAACCATCCTTAGGGTTTTGGGGGATTGTTTGTTTTTGCTTTTTGTTAGCCTAGGTAACTGAAGTTTATTGTTTGTAGCATCTCATACGTTGAGAAAAATTTCTGAAAAATTTGCCCATTATCCTTCAGCGATGAGTTGCAGGGTTGGTTATACAGTGCACAAATGTTTGCAGAATTTTTCATTCACCTTTCCATGCGTATTTGTTCTTGAGAGAAAACGGAATAAATAGCCCCTTCTCTCTGCTTCTGTTATATCATCTTTTACTCTTGTGTTTTGCAAACTAAACAATGCTAGTCTTTTTAATCACCTTTTAAATGGAAGCCTCTTTCCTCGTGTTTAATCATTTTTGCTGCACTTTTTTACAGCAGAGGTACGTACATATGAGCATATTCACCTCTGGAGCAATCAATAAGTCTACAGAAAACAGGTTTTAAGGCTTAGCAGAGGTTTGCTCTTTGCTCCCAAAACAATCCCTGTTCATCTCATTCTAAATTCACTTTAAGGAAGAGTCTCCCAGTGCAGGTGCTGAGATGCATGTGCAGATGTGCAAGTTACAAAGTGAGGAGGAGTGAGAGGGCAGGAAGCTTCAGCTGGCATCCAGCTCCATGGTCCCCAGGCCAGTCCTGATGGGCTGCAGAAGTGAAGGCAGAGACTGGAATGGTCAAAACGGATGTAGATTAGCTAAAGACCAAGCCCAAACATGTTTTAGGTTGGATTCCCATAATGTAATTTTAGCCTTCTGAAGCTTACTCATCCAGTTCAAACTTTTTGCTTAATATTCTCCTGCAGTCATGAGAGAAAGGAGATGGTTCATCCCACCATAAAACGTGGCTCTGTGACAGGATGGATGCCCTGAAATATCTCCCTTTCCTTTGGCAGAAGATCGTTTAGTGATGATTTAGGTGATTCCCTTCATGAGATGCAGTGCTGCACAACTAAAAAAAATCAAACGTACTTGCTCACTGATGCTGTTCCTTTGGCCAGTTAAGTTTTTGTTATTGATCTTGGTATAAGCTCTGAAGAGCTCTTGGGGTCCTGGAGGCTCTTGCAGACTCAGGCTTCCTTACAGCAGTGGCTGGAAAGTGTGAATATGGCTATTGCAGATATAGACCTATTGCAAACCATGCTACATCAATCAGCAGTTAGATTTACATTTACAATGGTGCTATATGGTTATTAAATAATATATGCAATATTCAAAATGGGGCTTAGGGTTAAGGAGAGGGAAGGTTGTTTCTTTCCCTCACCTAGTTATAGCTTATCTCTCTAAAGCTCTTTTAAAAAAAAAAAAATGTTAAGGCACTGAACTTTTAGTCTTAAAATTGATTCAAATATATCTTGTCCTTGGAAAGCTCTTTGTTAATCCTGTTTGTATTTTTTAAATGCTATGCAAACATTTTCATTGTGGATTAATGTACTGTTTCAAAGCAATCACAGTTGAGATTTTAAGATTGTCATTAATTCAAAAGAAACTTCTGCCACTATTCCAGTCCTTTTGAAAACCATTTCAATCAGTGCCCTTTCTGAAGCTTTGCACTAGAGCACTAAATGAATACTATAAAAGGCCATATTAAAGAGGATTGTATATAGTTGACCAAGGTTCATACTAGGGACTAGTTTTAGATAATGTCTTACATTGAAAATATGATTCCTCAATTATATCTCCTATTGCAAAAATGAAATTACTTTGAATGCTTGGTCTAGTAGGCTTATTTCTTAGAATACAATAATAAGTGGTCAAATTCTTCCTCATAGTAAAGCGTATCTGATTTTTAAAAAAGAAATATATAGAGAGAGAAAAATGTGAAAAGCAAAGTCAGTCACAGCAGCCCGCAGATCGGCTAAAGGACAGCTTGCGCAGAGACTCTGTCCATTTGAGAAACCCCAGTAATTCCAGGACATTCTGAATGCTTCGAGTAGGAATGTCTGAACTGCCTAATGCTCTGCCAGTTGATTCAGGATGCTGCAAAGAGGAGTCAAAGGGCCAAAGTGAATATGTAGAAGCTCTTAAACACATTCACACTGCTCACAGATAGTAATCAAAGTGATTTGCAAATACATCTTAGAGAAACGTAACATCTTTGAGATCACAATCATAAAAATAATTGATACAATTAGGGATACAATGCTACATTTGGTGTGACTGTAGCAATTTACATTTATTACATTTTTAAGTGTTTTCTTGTCTACTTTCCCACATCATAATGCACATCTGATTTATGTGGAAAATAATGGTGATTTACGGCCCTTTCTGTTCTTTTCTGTCTCATCTGTGCAGATGTTTAGTTGTGACTTCACTGTGCACAGGATGTGACTGTGTGCCTTTGCTGAAGATGCTCCAGGCCGTGGTGGAGAGCTGTGGCTGGCAGTGCTGGCAGGTTGGTCTCAGCATTTATTGAACGGGAAGCCTACTGCTGCTGAATATACACACAACCTCAAGGCTACCTACTGTGGTGTTTCTAAACAGTCTGCTTTTCTAATTCCAGGATTACAGTGCTTAGAGGCACATAAGGATGATGAACATGTGGAAAGGATCTTATGTCCTTACATCCACAGGGAGTTTTGTGCCTCTGTCCTGTTGGCATTAGTCATGTAAACCTCTTGTTCATCTACCTTGGGAAGAGTGATTTGCTCAGCCTTTGGTGTTTTCAGCTGTTTTTGATGTGCTAACTGAACTAACTCAATGATTGCTTATGTGCATGAGAATTAATTATAAATTTTGACTGTATAAAGCAGTCTTGTGGACTCAAGCCTCATTAGTAATCTGATCAGTTCACCACTGCGATGCTAACTGACATCATTGGCGCTGCAGATATCATAGCCAGAAGGCAGTGGACATTTGTGTGGAACACAGGAGGCAGAGCTTCACCAGCTCCTTGCACTGAATTCATAATATCTTCCTCTTACCAGGGTAGCATGTGATGAGAGGATAGAGTACAAGGCGAGGCATTGTGTGCCCTGCTGAAAACTTGATATATGACAAAGAATCTGTTGCTTTTCTTTACCAGGGAAAGCAAACCACTTGGACTGCAGTGGTCTACTTGCTGGGCATGGACATGCACCTTGAGACTCTTGTGTCCTCATTTTCTTCATAGCCATAGTAAAATGTTCCAAGAGCTATTGTTGAAAAGCATAACGCAAGAGTGAAGTGGTTATTTTCTTCTTTTAACCACTCTCTTCCTTACTTTATGTTTAAAATAATTAAAATGATTCTTAGGAATACACAAAGCATTTTGAGACCCTGAACCACCACCTGCAGGAATCTTACTGTTTGCTAGAAAAAGAATCATTCTTGTTTTCAAAAAAAAAAAACCCTGAAGAGTACAAAGAAACATTTAGTTGCTGCATGCATTAGTAAGAAAGATTAGACAGGCTGTAATCTTGGTCACTCTGACTTCTACAGTTATGGAAAATTACAAAGATTGATGTTAGTTGCAATTTATCTTATTGCACAAATTTGTACAGGATGAATCTTCTCTTTTGAAATACATATTTTGCTAAAACTAGCTTATATATGAAGTGATTTCTTTTTCTTTCTTTTCCCCATCAGATTGATAATAGACTGTGTAAGAAAGTGCTGAAGAACACAAAAAGAAAAAGTTGGAGCAATTCGAATTGTCATGGCAATACCCTAGATTTTTCAAGAAGTTTGGTTCTGTTTAGCTAGTCACTTTAATTTTCCTTCCCTAACTTGTCTCTATTCTCTGCCATAATGATAATTCTTTATGTGACTGTCAGCCCTTTGCATTGTGACAGCTTAAATTAATGTTTTGATATTTCTCCCTTTTTGTAAGAATACAACAAAGAAGACAACTGCCAAGGATAGGACAGAAACTGTATGAATGTAAAACAGACAATGTGCACCAATAAAGCCAGAAGGAATTATTTTCATTTTATTGCCTCATTAATAAGCTTTTGCAACAACTAATACTGAAGACTGTGTTCTACAGGCCCTTCTGCTTCATCTGGATTGCGGTAAACTTCTTATTGGAGACCTCGGACACTTCTGGGAGTACTTCAGCCCATTTAGGTCAGGGAGGTTTAATACCTAAAGCGGTCTGATTCCGCCTCTAGTGCTGCACTAACCATACTTGTAAGCTTTGGTGGATTAGCTTGTTTTACAATCATAATCACAATAGCTCTTGTTCACAGCTGAAGTCTTTTGCAAACTAATGTACATTCATCTCGTTTTTACATACCGCTGCTCCAAAAGTTAAGAGGATCAATAATATGAATTCCAAAAGTAAGATGCAGGAGGAGCTGGAAGGATTTGGTTTTGCATTTAAAAAAGAAACGGTGGGAAGGAATTGCCTTAAGATGTTGTTGAGTTTTGCACCAGTCCTCATCAAAGGTTCCAGGCCATTAGCATTGTCGTTCCTGTTCTCAACGTACGCTTCGAATATCCCAGCCACATCTGGCATTGCCTTAAATGAAACTAGACTTCAATGAGGACAGTGTTTTTTCAGTATTCTTTTAAAAATCCTTTTAAAAATATCTGAGATATTCAGATGCAGTTTAATGTTTCATTGCAGCAGAGGATTTCAGTGCTACCTTCTCATTTTTATCATTTTCTGTTTTTCCTCTCACACATTCCTTCAGGACCTGGCCTCACCTGAGACATAAGGAATTTAAATGAAAGTAGAGCAAAAAAAAAAAAAAAAAAAATCATTTTTTGTGGCAGAAGCCACCAGATGATGCTGTTACTCTTATAGCTTCTTAGCATGTGAGCAAGATTTCAGTTTTTGAAGGAATGCTGCATTGTTATTAGTTTAGTTTTACAGTAATCCTCTGAGAGAAACCAGTAGCAGAGTGTGTTTTCTGCTTTATTCTTTATATTGGGATGTAGTTCTTTGGACAAATTACTTTCCTTGGAGTTAAGTTTCAATGCTGAGCTGAGATTTCTGGAACAGTAGGAACTTTTGTGACAGCTGCAGCTGTCACTGTCACGAAGCTTAAAAAAAAAAAAGTGCAAGAAAAGCAGGTTTCAATTAGCAGAAAGTCCACATTATTTTCCATTCTACCAACAAGTAGGCACCAAACCCCAAATTCTGTCACTATACAGAAAAGATTGATAGCTCTTGCAGACAGAAGACAATGAAAAAGCAAACAATACTCCTACCTCTGTGGGTGTGCTGGGCCATGTAAAGAAAAGAGAGTGCTGTTTGGATCACAAACCACCTTCTGACCTGTGCCTCTCCCTCTTTAATACAGTGCTGGTCCCAAAGAGATTCTGATCAAAGAATAGATCAGAAGTGTGCAACATACCATTTGTCTTAACAGACCGCAACTGCTGAAAGCTAGGGATGAAAAATTTAATATCAGATTTGTCAAATATTTCACTGCTGATAGGATCATTTTGGCAGAAATGACCAATGACAGTACTTATCCATCAAAGTGAAGGTTTAATATAAAAAATAAATAACACAGGAGACTGGGCATTTAGTGGATGGTTCATTTATGCATTTTAATTAAAAATCTTGATTGTTTAAATGCAAATGAAGCAAACACAGAAATGCCAGTGCATTGCATTGGTGTACTTAAAATCACAGCAGCAGCTGAGGGTTGGTTCAATCAGGTATAACGGTGTTCCTGAGTGAAACGTGAGAAAGTTTTACTATGTCTGCAGAGGATATTGCCATCGGCTGTTCCTTTCTCTGCTTCTACCAGCAGAAACAGCCCCCACAGCAGTCATCTGAAGAAAGTGAGAGCTCGTGCCTCAGCCAAGCTGTTACTGGACAGTGATCTGTTAAGCTAGAAGGTTTTACTGAAGGGCACATGTCAACGTTCAAACATCTCCAGATCTGAACAACGCAAGATTAAACTCTTCTACCTTTGCTAGGAGGAGAGAAGTGGCATACATACACCTGAGATTAACTTTGCCCTTGAATTTCTAAGCTTGACTGCCATTTTATGCAAAACAAGTTCTATTTACTTTTTATGGATTTTATAAGAAAGAATAAGCTATACAGGAATCAGGCGAGCATGTTGCAGAGCTAATGCACCCAGGGTTTGCAAAGCCAATTAAGCAATCAAATCAAGGTCACAGCTGAGATGGACTCAATAGATCAATGAGATTGAGTGGCCAAAATTAATACACTAGGAAATTAAATCAAAAGGATAAGGCCGAGACAAAATTTGTTTGGTTGGTCTTCGACTCAGGGTATCTATGGGGAAGCTGTTTTCCTGGCAGGTTAAAGTTGCAGCCAGTTTTCAGCACAAAGCATACAGCATACATACATGCAAAAATACAAGTACTCCAGCAGGTGCTGGCCCTTCCCAAGTGCCACCTGTTAAAGCAAAGGCTGATCCTGACCTGTTTTGCTCCAGGAGGAGGTATAACAGCCGCTGTGCTGCCAGCAGTTCTGCTTCATTATTCTCTTCCTTAAATCTCACTGTTGTAACAAGTTATTAGCTTGCTGTTCTGATTTTCCTCTTCTAGCACGGAGAAAATCTTTCCATAGAAGTGACACAGATGACAGCCAAATCAAGCGGTAACAGCTTTGGGGGAAAAATAATAAATTCAGAAGAATTTCCCTAATTATATGCAAGATTTGCAGAGTTTGTTGTTTACTTTTAGGGACCTGTATGTAGTGCTGTTTCTCCATTATAGAGTGCAAATATGCAAGTGTGTGTTTGAGATAAGGCAGTATCGTCCTGGTATAATGAAAGGAAATGAAAGGAAAGAGTTCAAAATGTTTTATTTTGGGGGATCCTTCACTTGTGGTGTTGACAGCAGTTGTAACAACATTTCAGGTTGAGTACAACTTACAATTTCTGTTGAAGGTCTCAGAGGCAGTAGTACAGCTGTTAACAAATCTCTTTTCCCATTAATTGAATGGTCACAAAATTGAAAAACCTTATATCCAGAAGCTGTCCACGCTGGCTGGAAGGGAGTGCTCTGCTTCCCATCAAGGTCTTCAGTTCTTTAGAGTCCTGCTCATGGTGATAAAGTCCAGCTCTTCCTATAGATGATGCTGGAAGTGTCTTGGGCCATGTGGCCAACAGAATGAGCACTCACCATCGTGCAGTACCTGCTGGTCCAGCTGTAGGTTGCTTGTCAAAAAAAGAGAGATGGAAGGCAGGCTGGAAGTCCTTAGGTTTGCTTTCTGGCTTACTGAAAAAAAAAAATTAAGTGGACGCTACAGTAAAATACTTCAAAAATAAATTGTTTCTACATGAGTTCTTTAATGGCAGTTACTTCCTCACCCTACCTTAGGCAACTATTGTGGGTAAATATCCTGAAAAAAGAAAAATACTGCTTTTATTATTGTCAGGGTAAATTTCCCTCATAATTATAGCTTTTCTAGGTCCAGTTCAAACCAATTGCGAGAAACCTTTGTTCTAAAGGGACAGATTTTCTCCTGAACATAGTCTGGACAGCTTTGAGTCCACAGAGCTGGGCTGCAAGCCTTGAGGCTGCCATCCCCCTTCGGTAGAAGGGAAGTCCTGAGTAGAGCATGTGGAGCCTCTCCTCCCCTCTCTGTGTGCTTCATCAGCAGGAATTAATTATCAGCTCACCAGGTCACACCAACCATCTGCCCACGTCAGGGACATTGGCCGAGACGCAATGGAAGGGCATGTATGAGAACTGGGCTTTTAACTGGAGCTGGGAGGATAGAAAAGGAATGTTCTTGCTGGTCAGCCTGCATATGGCCATGGGTTTGTGGAGCCTGAAGGCTGATTGCTGACCGTGTGTGCTGCAGCTCAGTGCGGTGCCAGTGGCTGCGACTTGTGTGACGACTGTCACCCGGCACGAGGAGCGGGCTGCCAAGCCAGGCCTTCTGTTTGGGCAAAGCCCAACAACGCTGCTGAATTAAAGACATAATTGGGGTTTTGGCGAAATTGCAACACAGCTGCCCAAGGTCATCTCCAGTGAAAGTAGCTGAGGAGGTTTACATAGAAGATGTTAATTGGATTTTCGTTTTCTCTTTAGAAAGGTTCAGAGCTATCGGATCTCACCACACTACATGCTGCATGAATATGTCCAATGATATTGTGAGCTGTGTTCAGTCTTAACGGCTTTCCATCTCCGTAACAACGGTATTAGCATTAATATTGTGCCCAGGGCTCTGAGTGTGGGTACTAATGGAGCTCAATCAGCTCTAAAAGAACAAAGGATCCCTTTTATATTGCACCCTGTGACAGTCAGAGGATTGGATTAGCAACATGTCAATCCTTTGTTTTGCAGCTTTTTTTGATGCTTTCTGAAATACTTGGATAGTATGTAGAATTACATTATCTGAAAAATTAATACAAAACAATAAGTGAAAGCTATGTGCTATTCCCTCCTGACCTGATTATTGTAGATTATTTAACTAAGTAGCCAGCACACTCCCTTATTTAAGTGCTGAATTCCTACAACAGAAAACTCTATCTTTTCTCATAAAATAAGCCCGAGAAAGAGCAAGCTCAATTGCCAATTATTCTTCTTCCATGAAATCTCTTCTATCCCCTTCAGGATAGGTTTGGGTAAAAATATAATTGCAGTGGATAAGGAAGCTTAAGAAAAGACGTAAATGAAAAGACGTTATGTGTTGGCATCTGATTGATCCATTTGAAAGGAAGAGAAGGAGAATTTGACGAGATGGTAAGGAGCTCATAGTTTGTTTCGAAGGAGCCCAGCATTTTTAACCTGTACAGGGTGCTGAGCTATAATTAAGAACGGCAAGTCAGTGAAAAATCTATTTAAACTCCTGACAGCTTCTCCAGATTAGCATTTTTGACATCTACATTCACTCTGGCAAATCACTAATGTGATTTTTTTTCAAATTTATATTTTTATTAGCTTTCTACATGTAATAACAAAGTGAAAATGATGTTACATTCTGGACAGGTCTTTAACTCAAAAGCTCAGTACTTGCAATGTGCTTAATTAGCTGCCTGATTATTGTTTCATTCTAAAAGAAGTTTTGTAAATGTGTTTTCATCTATAAAGCATATTTAAAATGAAAGCAACTGTTTGATTCTGTTAGTTGGGGAAAACTATAGCAAGCCCTGGATAACAAAGCACCATGATTAATTGATGTCAAGATTCTCATCTTTGCCTTTTTTTTTTTCCCCAAGATGATTGAATTACTGAATAACAAAACAAATATTTGGTAAACTTTGAGTTACATAAGTCATTCCTGTTAGTAATTATTCTGCAAAGGAAGAACAAGGCTCAGGCCTTGTACCTCGGATATAGGTACAGTATTTTAAAGCACACCAACAATCTTCCTCCAACAGTGAAGAACTTGCAATAATGTTTAAGCCAGATGCGCTGTGAATGTGTTGGTTTTAATTTGATAGCAAAGAAATACCATCATTAACTAGAATGCTTTCAGATTAGTGTTTGTGTTGCATAATTCAACATTTGCCGAAGTTCAGGAAAGATACGCACTAAGTAGAAATTATTACTTTGATAATGCTGCTACATTTCCTCTTCTTATTTTTAATATGGCTTTTTAATTTGGGTAATGAGTATATATCACTAATCATTTTGAAAGCCTATTACCAACACCAACCAATCCGTCAACTTGAGTTAATAATTTACTTTATTATAAAAATTGGAACTGGACACAGCTGTGGAGGACTGAAGGAAAGAAAAAAAATGCCTCCTTAGAAGATAACCTATTTTCCTCTGCTCACGAAGTGCCCCTTGTTCTGCTGGGACTTGTTTCCCCACTGCTGGAACTCCATCGGTAGCCATTAAGCTCCTACTTGAGACACATTCCACTGCAGGGCATTTGGAAATTAAATGCTCAAGGAATTAGAGGAAGACGGTCGTCTCCCGTACTTAATTTTCCTGTGTATTATTAGTAGCTGCCTCTGCACTGCTAATGCCCTTCTCCCACTGTGTAGGCATGAGCTGGCAAGGTCATTTATTTTTGAACGTGTTTACTGGAAAAATGCAGTTGCATCTGAATGATTGTTTTGGGAAAAATAAAGTCTTTGGATGAGTCATAAGTGAAGAAAAAAAGGTCATTTGAGAAGATTTCAGTAAGAGAAGAAATTGATAAAGAATATGGAAATGCATTCTAATTAGAATGAAAAGTTTGAAGACTGCACCCTGTAGTGAAATTAGTGTCTGCAGCAGACAATGCTCCTCATTAACAAATCGGGACCTCACTTTTATTACACTTAAACCAAGATTCTTCACTGTGTCCTACCACTTAAAAATATGCATCAGTGACCACAGTGCTCACGCCTGTGGTTATTCTTAACCCTCTGCAGTCATGAACAGATTAAAAACTTTGAAGGAAGCACGAGTTGGATGAGAGATGCCACAGAGATATAGAGTGTATTATGCTGAAATTGAATCTTCCTTTGAATGGTGGAAGAATAATAAGGACCCTGCCTACTGAATCATGTTAAACTGCAGCATTTATTTATTTTTAGTACAGTTTCATCTAGTGACAATGCAGTCATTATAGCCTTTTGTTGTTAAGGTGTGTGTATATTTTATTCGAAAACACTAGCATAAAAAATGCATGAACAGTAAAGCTTTTAAAACCAATCTTCTCCAGTCACGATTCCAGTTCCCCCCAAGTTCTGGTATTTTCTCATGACTTTGGGTCATTATATGTGAAAGAGAGAAAACAAAGCAAAAAATGAAATGAGCAGACTTTCTGAGTAATAGAATTTAGACGTCTTTTTTTTTTTTTTAATAAGATCTTGCTTTGAAATTAGTCCTTGTCTGCAGCTGAGAGGAATCGTGATCCCTTTCTTATCTGCAGCCCCTGCACCCCATAGTTCCCTTCCCTCCCCTGGTGCTCCAAGCCCAGCAGATGACTCAGCCGCAGTAAGGCCAGCATGCCCCTGGAAGTGCCTCAGTCCAGGCAGCCCAGGTGAATGCAAAACTAAATACAGATCAAATCCGACATGTTCCAGGTCGATGAAATACTTCTCCAGGCTTCCCAGGGGAACGTTCCACCAAAAATCAACAATTTGCACATGAGGCTTAGAGAAAAATAAATACAGGTTTCCATTTTGCAACAGAAAAGCATTTCCCTGAAATACATTGAGCAGAACTGCACCACTGCACGTAGCCCGTGTGTTCAGGAAGCACAAGCCAGGTCTCCAGCAGCCTGTCCTGCAAGCAGGGGGTTGCTCACCCGAAAAACTGCGCTTTCACCCACCGGCAGCCTGCAGTGAGCACGAGGTGTCTCAGGCAGAGGAAAACCTGACTCGCATAGCAAGAGAAGGAGACTGCTATTTACTCTTGTGAAGGGAAAGGGGGATGGGGGTGCAGATAAAGGCAATAAACAACTCCAAGCTCTGGTAGCATCTGAAATGATTGTGCTGTTTATGGTTTCTTTTGGTTACAAGTAGCTGTGTTTCTGCTCAATAGCCAGTGGTGCCTTCCTACTGACAGGACCGAATCCCAGCACAGAGCCATCGCCACAGGCAGGAGGATGACAAACAGGAGGCACAACCGGTACAAGGCAGAAATCTGTCTTAAATTCACTCAACTCGTCTGCTGTTTTATGGGCCTTGTCGCCGCCCGCACACTTGTATTCTACTGGTGTCAGTACAGCAACTTCACTGAAGTCCTCCTGTGTAAGAGCACTTCAGGCCCTCCAGACACAGAAGAGAAAGACTTTTCATGCCATGACTTTGCACGCACACAACCCCCAGCCTCACAGCTCGTGGTTTTATTCTTGCTGTACAGCACCACTAAGCTGTTGGGGGGGATGTTTTTAACAAGTTGGTTATTTTTGCTTTTCACCTGAGCAGCACCGGTCACTGGATGCAGGCTGGGGCAGGTGGGGATGCTCCGTGCCATGGCGATAGAGATGGAGAGCTGCAGCTAATTACAGTCAAAAATCATAACTTTAGACAGCTCTAATGTTTGCAGCTGGAAAGACTTAAAAGCTATTTGCTTCTAATCTCCCTCTGACAATCAATGAATTGAACAGTAAATGTTATTAGACTAATTTACTGTTCATCAAGAGTAAGAAATGAATAGAATAATTTACTATTCATACATCCAACTGTGTGACATGCGTACAGATCAGCTTGAAAGAAAAAGCAACATGAGGATTCCAGTTCTCCTCCCATACCTTTTTTTATTCCAATTTATCTCCATTCTCATCGGTGAAGCTGCTCTGGCTTTGCCCCAGGGGCAGAATCACCACATCTGTTTGGGTGCACATCTGTCAGTATGAAGGATAATGTGCTACCCCCCTGAACAGCTCCATGATCTCCATGGCTAAAGCAGTCCCAAATTGCACAGCACTGAAGGAGGCCCCTGCCAGTTCTTACTGTCTTTTGCAGGAGGCTTTTACCTCAAGTTTTCGGGCAGCTCCCATGAGGATGTTGCAGCTGTGCTCCATCTTGAACATCTCATTTTCTGCTGGGGTGAAACAGGTTATTTGGATACTTGGAGCACACAAGGAAGAACTGGATAAATTGCCCTTTCCAGGCCAAAACTGGCACAGTGTTAGACATTTAGAAATGCTGAAGTACCACATTTCTTACAGAGTCTGACTATATAAATGTATGGAAAAAATTAGACCTTCTTTAATCAAATGATTTCTGAACGCATATTATAGATATTAAGGTGAGAATACCAATCACTTTCTGGATGCCACAGACCTGAACACAAGGAAAGAACATGAAAAGATGTGTAAAAATGGCTGGAACTGAGGTTTTCAGTGGGATTCATGCTGCTTACTAGTGCAGATGCTGTTTTTCTCAGTGATGGTTTTGGGGGTCAAAATTCTGGGGCTCCTGGCCCTGGCCTAGCTGTTCTAGTAGCCCCACCTCCCAACCCTGCACAGCACCAATGTTCTGCCTATTAATGCTGCTTGTCTAAAATCTCTTTTTCTGCAAGTTGCACCAAAAAGAAGCAGTTTTTTAGTTCAGAGGAAATAGCTAGTAAGCGCGCACAGAAAACTTCTCACTTCAGCTGTATGGGCTTTCCGGCACCTCAGGAGATCCTACAGTTTTTGTTTTGATAAACAAGATGCCATCCACCATCTGCCATCTCCCATTGCCTCTGTCAGGAAGAGCAGTTTGGAGAATTCTTCCAACTGGAAGAGTCTCAGCTGTCTCTGCACTTCAACACCATCCTTTTGCATAATCTTTAAAGATCTGTCCACAAGATCTGAAATGTTAGCATGGAAAAGCAAACCAGAAAAAAAATAAAAGAAAGAACATTGATATGACCTTGAAGATTTAGGATTGATTTTCCTTTTAAAACTAGGAAAAAATACCAGCACCAAAGCAGAAAGTATGGTTTTAACTTTTTTTGCAAGTTACAAGCTGCATCATTTTTCCTGACAGTCAGGCTCGCTTCTTCCTTCTCACACACCAGCACCAGTCAGAGAGATCCCACCAGCCAAATGCCACTTCACATCTCCCAAGCAGTCCTTTTTTCAGAACATCTCCTTTCATACAAACCAGATGTAAGAAGAACTCAGGAAGTTCCTCAGATGAAAGCTTTCTTCACAGGTTGTCACCTTTGAAGAAGAGCCCCAGTGCCAGCGATGTGCCACTGGAATTTGCCCTTTCCTGTGATTTGCAGTAGGGATGGGATGCAATTTCCAAGCCACACTCTCTCTAGAACATACCACACACGGCCTGGGTTCAGGTGGGGCTGTGCATCTTGCATTCACACAGCTGACCCCCATGAAGATCATTTGCAGACTGAGCCAGGTGAGATTATTTGCAGTATAGTTTTAGCTGCTGGCAGCATGGTCGTTACGAGAGTGCCATTACTGTTTCAGTGTTAGCAAGAAATCGTGCCAAAGGCTGGCTGTGAGCATGTAAATAGTTCATGGAGGGACACAGGAATTATGATTACCTGGTGCTGCAGGGAGGAAGACACCTGAGAAATGATGCTCATGCCCATGGGGGAGAGCACTTGCTGCCAGCAGGGACACGGGGCCGCACAGCTCCTGCCCTGGAAGGCAAAAATAATGCTGGACTGAGGGCTGGCGGCTGCAGCCAGCTCCAATTGCTGTGTGAGGCAATGTTTAAAAAATAGAATCAACACATCAAACGATGTGTCATGGAAGTTTTCCATGTCAAGGAAAATAGCCTGAGGCCTTTCTTCTCACATTTGCTGCTACAACAGCCAGACAACCTGGCCCCAAAATTTATTCTGGTCTTTAATCAGGCAAAATCCCTGTGATCTCTGAGGTTGGGCCTCACAGTTTTGGAAAGAGATTATATGGTTTACTAGAAGGAAGGCGCTTGCCCACTGTTCGTGAGGTCTGTGGTCACTGTGAGAGCCGCACTCGTTGTGCATCGCCTGCTGAAAAAGTGGAAATGCTCTCATTTGCCCCAGCCGTCTCTGTGCAGTAAACACCCAGCGCAGCAGCTTCAGAGCCATTACTCATGCTATGTTTCCCTCTGTATATGCAAAAGCAGATGCTATCAAGAGCCCAGATGACCCCAGGTTCTTCTTTCATCCTGTGATAGGTTTGCTGTATTTTTTCTCCATATTCTTTGTGCTGAGGTTTACCTTTCCCCATGACTTGGCTGCCCTAAGAACAAAGCTGGCCCTCCCCAGACCATGCACTGCGAGGCTGTGCAGGATGCATGCTCACTTTCAATTTTTGTTCCATCATTTAGGGCACAAATAGAGTTTCCTAGTGGTCAGAACAAGATTGCCCCTTCACACATAACACCCTTCCCTTTGCACCTCAGGGAGCTGTTTCACAGATTTCCTTTGACTTGGAGCATAGGGAAGGGCAGCAGCATGGCATATGGTGTTATGTGGCACGGGCTGTGGTCACTGCCAGCACGAGGTGTAGGGCCATCGCAGGGCTCTGAGCCATTCAGGGCTCCTACAAGATCACACTTTATGGGAAAGACAAACCCACATATAAGCTTGGGTTTAAAACCCAAACCCTAAATGGGCTTTGAGGCCAATGCTCAATTTCTCCAGCAGGCAGTATGGTTTTCTTGTATATATAATAAACCTCAGTTGTCAGAATTGCTGTAAGCTGCCACAATGCACACTCTCCCGTGGTGCAGCCCTGGTCGCTCTCACTGATGTGTGCTATTTCTGAACTAAAGCATAAGGTTTATCATCCCTGCTGTTCTACCCTGCAAGCAGGAGTAAAAAAGGTCGACTACTGTGTTCAGGCAGCATCAAATTACTGTAAAACAAGCGAGATACTGCAGTGCTATATGGGGAATCTCGGCATCCTCAGTTCTCTTTCAGGCTTGCATTATAAATGGGTCACAAACTGTTGCTTTCATAACAGAAAGATGAGCCATCAACTCACTCATCCCTTCCAAATTAATATTCAACAAGGATTTGCAAGTGAAACTGGTTTGTTCCTGGGCGTGCCATGGAGCACCTGGAGTGCTTTGTCTGAGCTGTGTAATGGGGAGTTCGGTGTCATAAACCAATTTACAGGTTGTCTTAGGGCTTCATGTGATGACAATAATGACAGTGCGCACAGCTCAGCAGAGAATAAGCTGAACTCTGGGATGGACGTAGGAGAGGAATCAGGCACATTTAATCAGCTCTTTTAGTCTCCCAAACCCAAGTGAGAGCTACTCTAAGCCACTCAAACCTGATCATACAAAGTCATGAAGGTCTGGCTCCTTTCTCCCACGGCTCGCACTGCTCATGCCTGAGCTGCAGGTTCAGCCAGGCACTGCTCCCCCACCAGCACTGACCTCAGGCAGCACCAATATCAGCCCTCCTGCTGCCAAAGAGGCACGAATCTTTATCTTCTCAAGCTGAAAGAGAGCCACTCAATAGATCTGCATCTATAGACCACAGCACTCCTCTCATCCATCTGTCGAAATGTGTGTACCTGGCTGCTTCAGAGAGCACCGACACAGCGCTCGCACTCCAGATACAGACGATTGTACTGCATCACTGCAGCTTGGGCTGGGTTTGGTTGCTGGATTTGATCACTTCCACAGGGCCAGTGATAGGGACAGCCCACCAGCTCTCACCTTTTAGAGGATGCAGAAGGAATCAGGGAGCTGACATCCCAAACCAAGGGCAAGGTGGAAGACACGATGCTGAGCATTGCACCAGTGAGTAGCAATGGGAGGAAATCAAAGGGCAGGAGCATGAGCTCCTAGCAGCAGGTGAGCTGAGTGCTTTAAGAAGTAAAGGAGAAATGCACTTCCTCTTAACCAGCACCTTCTAAACAAGACCCAACAGAGTCCCACCCTTATGCTGTCATGCTGGGAGATCATGGAATCATAGAATCATTAAGGTTGGAAAAGATCTCTAAGATCATCATGTCCAACCATCCACCTACCACCAATATTTTCCACTACAGCATTAAACCATGTCCCTCAGTTTCACATCCAGACGTATCTTGAACACTTCCAGGGATGGTGACTCCACCACCTCCCCGGGCAGCCTGTGCCAGTGCCTGATCACTCTTTTGGAGAAGCTTTTCCCTAATATCCAACCTGAACCTCCCCTGCCAAAACTTGAGGCCGTCAACTCTCACTGTTACCCAGGAGAAGAGGCTGACCCCCACCTCAGCCCAGCCTCCTTTCAGGGCATTGCAGTGAGCGATATGGTCTCTCCTGAGCCTCCTCTTCTCCAGACTGAACCATCCGAGCTCCTTCAGCTGCTCCTCATAAGACTTGTGCTTAAACTCCTCACCAGCTTCGTTGCCCTTCTCTGGACACACTCCAGGACCTCAATGTCTTTCTTGTAGTGAGGGGCCCAGCACTGAACACAGTACTCAAGATGCAGCCACACCACTGCTGAGAGCTGCCCCACTGGTGCCGCCGGCCCTGCCCTGTGCAAATCGCAGCTGGCGGAGGTGCTGCAAGGGGAGCTCACGTCTGGCAGGGCCTGATGGCAAACTCAAAAAGCTCTTCATAGTGAGAAAGAAGCTAATTTCTTACTAATTATTTACCAAACAGCATGTAATTAAATAGCGCGGAACTGTCGACAATGCATCTTTGGGTCTTTAGGCCATATTTTTTTCTGTTTGTGGCACGCTCCTCCAGCGCTTCAAGGCTACTGCGCACTGCAGAGCAGTGGAGGAACAGAGTGATAACTGAACAATTAACAAGTGATGTCATAAAACAATGTACTTAAAATGCGTAATTAAAATAACTGAAGCACAAAAAAAGATGCAACAGCATACAGAAAAAGCACACCAAAAAAATCCTTCAGAGTAAGTCCCATGTAGGAACTAAAATATGCCATTTAAAGGGAAAAAAAACAGCACCAGAGTGGTTAAACAAAGACATGGAATAAACCAAGCAACGCTGATTTGCCAAAAACTATAATAATGTTGCAAAAGAAGAATTCTCTGTAGTTAACAAGTTTGGACCGTAAAACAGTCCTTTGGTGGCTCCCAGTGTCATTATTTGCTACCAAGACACCGTGCTGATGGGCTCACTGGGATCCAGCGTGAGATCAGTAAGCAGGAAAGCAGAGGTCCCAGCAGATTTCCTGCCTGGAGAGCTGTTAGGATCTGTGCTGGTTCTTTAAAGAGCAGAGCTGCATACAGCACTGCACTCAAAATGACCCCGTTAGGAATATAATCTGCTACAAATGAGATGTTTGGAGGGAAAAAAAGGCAGGAAAGCCAAAAGAAAAGAAAAAAAAGAAAGCATGCCTGCTCAACTGAAGCTCATCCTAACAAACACACGTTTTGAAGAGCCTGCATCCTGCTCCTGGGAAGGCTACAGAGGGGATTTAAGGCAGCTCCCTCCCGGAGGATGGGCCTGGGCCGCTCCGGCCGCCCCAGCCCAGCGGGTGCTGCTGCCACCGGGCACCCAGCACGGGGCTGGCAGGCACACACCTGTGCTCCTGTTCAATCACAGCATGCACAGCCCTTTACTCCTGTTTCTCTGCTTTCCTTCAACATGTTTTTTCTAAGCTTGAGACACTAGAAAAGATTTTAAAGCATGAGGCAGACGTGCTTTCCAAGAATAATTGCTCTCTGGCTGCTGCACAGGAGCTCTGCTCATGCATTTCTGGGAGATACTTGCAGACTGCTAACTGCTCTGGAAGCCTCCTCAGCCGTTGCTGCCTGCAAATGGCATTATTAGTCACTAATAGCCTCAGCTCACCATGTTGTCTTTTGGTTAGTTAGCAGCTATTCTGCAAGTCAGAGGCAGGGAAAGAGGCACATATGTTTAAACAGGAGCCAGCTTCTGATCTGTAAAAAAAACCTGGAAGGTTTCCTTGGAGCAATCACACCATTAGGGAAGTGATGAGGAAGGAACGTGTCAGCACAGGGTGGGGGTGTCCACACCACCTCCCACCGAGCAGCTGCTGCGCTGGGCTGGTTCCTGCAGAGAGGGACGTAGGGGTGCTCCTGCTGCAGAGCAGGAGGAGCAGGGCTTCCGCAGCATTAAGAGTGGGAACTCCAAGAGGTGCCTGGACCCAAAAATCCATGGCACAGCATTTCCAGATCTAAAGGGCTACCCTTTTCAGAGCACTTAAATGACAAATACACCTACATCTCATTAAAAGTCAAGGGGTCTTAATAACAAAATCCTTGCTGCTGTGTTGTTCTTTTCTAAAGGTTAGGGACTGGGTTTGTTTTGTTTTGTTTCATTAAGGTTACTTGCTCACCTGCTCATTTCTTTCTGGATACCGTAGGATTCTGTTATTTACTGCTCAAGCAATTCCAAGAACTGCTCTACTGACATTTCATGGTATTTAGTATTGACCAAACACTACATGATAAATCTTTATAATACTCCAGAGAGACCATCAAGGGAGCAGTTACAAATATATACATTGCAGCATGTTGTGTTCTGGGTTAAATGAAATATAAAATCGCATCACCTGCCTGGGTACTAATGGCTCCATCAGTATTCCATCACACTCTGGCTGCAGGTATGGCGGTTGCCATTAAGACATCAACATTTGTCGATCGCTGCAGATCGTAACTGATGGATCTTCCCCTAGTTATGTGGGGAAGGAAACGGGAACTGTGGCAACATCAGTGTCTTGCTCCATTCACTGCTCAAACCTCGTGGGGAATAAGGAGCACCTGTATCCTTGTTAACTTGCGATGAGAGGGAACGGCCTCAAGTTGCACCAGGGGAGGTTCAGGTTGGATACTAGGAAAAACTTGTTCTCTGAAAGAGTAGTCAGGCATGGGAACAGGCTGCCCAGGGAGGTGGTGGAATCACCATCCCTGGAGGTCTTCAAGAAATGTGGAGATGTGATACGTAGGGACATGATTTTGTGAGAATATTTGTGGTAGGTGGACGGTTGGACGTGATGACCTTAGAGGTCTTTTCCAACCTTTATGATTCTATGTATGGACAGAAGGATGGACAAGCCGGCATGGGCAGAGGTTGCATTCTGCCATCCGACATGCTGTGTTCTCTGCTCCAGGAGATGGAGCATCCCAGGCCATTCTATGATTCTATGATCTCCACACCTCCAGAAAGTTACAGATTAGTTTCAAGTTTTTGGTAATTTATAGTCAGGCTGATTTCACCATCATTAGCTTTTATACATTCAAACAAGGTTTAATTTTGTTTGGAAGATGCAGACGTGTGTACAGCTAGATAATGCCCTGTTTATTTTACTGACTAATCCATCACTTAAAGTGCAGGACTATAGGTCTAGAGACCAAGACTTATGCAGACTCCCATACCCCTAAATCAAGCCAATAAAAGTTAAATTCACACTGTTTGCAAGCACTTTATGCAGATGGAAAATGTCACCTTGTCTGAAATACTTTATGGCACAATGCAGAAGCAAAAAGAAATCCCACAGTGAGAGATTAAAAAGCTTCACTAATGCTTAGCTGGGAGGCACACAGTTCTGCGCTAACTCCTTCCTGTGCCGTGCAGAGGTTTCCCGGGAAGCAGCGTCCCCTCGAGCGATGCTCCATGCACAAACGCAACGCAGCATCACAAGCCCTGGCTTCCTTCCCCCAGAAAAGATGAGGGGCTGCTCAGCCAAGGTGGTACGTGCTGTGTCTGGGCAAACAACTGTCCACATGGCTGTGATGGGTAGGTTTGTGGGGTGCCACAAGCTCTGGTGCCCACCAGCTCCATGCTGTCTCCTGCTATTCAAGACAGAGCCAATATAGTGCTGCAACCATGGTAGGAAACTAACTTTGTTAAAAGCTTTTGAATTCCAATAGAATTCCAATCCGAATCTTTAGACATCTAATTTGGAGGACATCCAACTCCAAGCTCTGGGGAATCAGCCATAGGCAGAGCCCAGCTCCAGGCTGCCAGTCGGGCATGGGACATCTATGAGCCATTAGAGATCACCATGCTCATACCCGTGGAGCTGCTCAAAAGCAAAACCAACAGCCTCAAAAGCCCACTTCCTGGGTGTCTCCTTCCCTCCGACATCAGGTGCAGATGTCGCCCATTGCCCACCTTCATCCACCGAGGCTGGGCACAGCGTGGGAGCAGGAGTCAGCTGGTCCTGCTGCACACCTCACAGAGCTCCTTGCAATAGTTTCACCAAAAGGCAAAGGGCTGCCGTGCTCCCCGTGCTCCAGCGGCTCTGCCGACTGCAGGCGGAACATTAAATGCTCTGAAAGCATTTTTACAGTGGGGAAGTAGAGACTCTGCAAACAGCTAATGGGTGTATTTCAATTCCCTATTAATTGCATATTTATTACTTGGCTGCTGCAAGGAAACGTCATGTTACGTTGATTAAAGCTTTGCAAGCTGTACAGTAAATATTTTAAACAAAAAAGGTTTTGATCTCAGTTGCTGTAGGGAAGGGTGGGGGGAAGCTGCCATTAGAGTTACTATAATTAGTAGGCTCCATTACAGACAGTGTTTCCCACAGGCTCTGCAACATGCTTTGCGTGTGTGTCTGCATGTATTCAGACAGAAGAGCATTTTATATACCCGTATTTGTATAAAAGAGATATCCATATATTGTGTGTAAGGAGAAAAAGGGAAAGCCTATGCTGCTGCCTCTCACCTCACCAACAGAAAAGGTGAAAGATTGAAAAGGCGGAAGAGAAAAGGGAATTACACACACTGAGGGGAATTTGGTCTCCCCTCTGCTCCTTCCGCTTTTCTTTTCTCAATGTTCAACACGAATTGGACACCCCAGCTCAGCCCCATGGCTGGAAGATGGGCTCTAACACAAGCCAGTGCTGAGTTGAGTTTTTTTTGGCTGAAAGAGTAAAATCCCTTAAGGGTCCATACACCCTTCAGGGCACAAATTTATGACTGTCTTCAAACCTGATTGCTGTAAGCCCCAAACCAGGCAGCAGCAGTTCACAAACACAGGCATGGGAGGTGCAGAGGTGTCCATGCTCAAGTCAGTCTTTAGCTTTCAGATTGAGTTAGCAAGGGCTTGGTCATATAATGCAGGCCTTCAAATATGGAGTAATTCATTTTATTGTGTAGCCCCCAGAGCAGCCATGGTGCTCTGTATTCCCATGTTGTTTTCCCATAGTTCATAGCTGCTACAGGCAAACCAATGGGCAATTTTCAGGAGAAAAATTTGTTGCTGTCGAGTCTTAGGAGTTTATTAAGCTGCAGTGTTTGGCTTGGCTCATTTCCTACAGCAGCTCCCTCTTGGAACTGTGTGATTGCGAGGGATGCAGCAGTTATTAACAGTAAAACAAGTTTCAATCTCTTATGATTGTACATGAAGGCTTGGTAGTGGGAACCTTCAAAGGCACAAACCCAGAAATTATTCAGAATTTATTTTTTCAACAAGGGTTTTGAAAGCCATTTCAAAATTCAAGGGACCTCATGTCTGATTTTCGAAACAAACGTTGGCAATGCTAAAACTAAATGAGCCGTATTTACATCTCACTGATTTCTGTGAATGAAAGGGTGGCAGCAGGGCGGGGGGACACGACTCCACTTGGCAAGTCCCAGTGCAGAGAAAAGAAATTAAATAAACAAAGCGGGAGCAGAGTACTTTCAAAAAGAATCAAACAGCATGGACCATTAATGTTTTAAGAGATAGGAGCTGTATGTGAGCCAACCATCCCCAAGATATTTATTCCCTATCTTTAAAATAGGGAATTGCATTAGAACAGGTAGAATCTTTCAAAGCAGGGAAAATTTTTAAGGGCACTCACTACACTTTAAAGAAGACTTCAAAAACCGTCTCCAGCATCGAGCTGAATAAGTTGGAGAGATTTGTAGGTTATAGCAAGGGAGAGTGATGGGAATACATACGGAGCAAGATGGTTACTGCAGTAAACAAACCTCCCCCAAACCAGCAGCGAGTGCTTCAGCTCGGGAACAAATGGCTTCTCCTCCAGAAATATGTATGAGAGGAAGACAAGGAGCTGGGTAAACACCAGCTTTAAACCATTGTTAGGGAAAGGTGAAAGCTGACTAGCCTTGGCCACTGGGCTGGCTAGGAAGAGCATAGCTAGATACTCCGTTCTTCATAGACTGAGATGTAGCCTTGAGGAAGCTAACCCCTGAAGGCTTTGAAATTAGAAATGATGAAAAAGGAGAAGTTTTCATTACAAAGGACGACAGCATAACACAGCTATAGAGGCAGAGCTTCAAACAGTGCTGCTTTAAATCTGCAACAAAGCCAGCAACTGCACGGGAAGAAAGCGAATCCACGCTTCTATTCATCCTGCACCATCAAGGGCAACACACAGCTCGGCTTTCTGTGCGTCCCGGCCGGTTTGTAAGAATGAACTATTTTATCTCAAGGAAAGAGACATTATCATTAATTGACTTGCATAGTGCTTTTCACTAATAGCTGGGCGCTGTAAAACAGAGATACTGTAATCATGCCAACAGTTTGAAAATTAGCAAAGATTTCTGGNCCCACCTCTATAAAACCTACATGCTCCTCCTGCTGAGGGGTGGGCAGGCAGTGGCCCAGGGTCTCCCCAGCACACCCAGCATCACTCTGTGCATGCCTGGAGCTGTACCCCAGTGAGCATCCAGCCCAGCCAGGTGCCCATGGCCAGCAGAAGGGCTGGAATGGGGTCTATGCATCAGCCCAGCATTGCTCGATGGAGCTGCCTGCACCTTGTGTGCTGCCACGGACACCTTCCCTATCCTCCCTGAAGGCCAACGTGTTCCCAGATAGCAGGAAAGGTCCTTAATATAATATAAGATCAGGTCCAGGACACTCCATTACCGAGCAGATACTTAACTAATGTTCTGCTTGTAGCAGGAGGTCACAGGAGATTTATCTGAAGAGATGCACATAGAAGGAATTAGCAGACAAGCCATTTCACAACCTCTAATACCCTCACCTTCTTAGTTGCTCAGCTGAAATGCCTTAAGGGATGCGTTTTACAGGAGCTCAAAAATGAACTGGAAACTGCTTAGATCACACAACTTATGCATTTTAAATAGCGGTGTAAAATACGGTGCTTTACAAAAGCACACTGCTGTATTGAGCCGTGCAGACATGCTTTGAGCAGTGGCGCTGGAAAAGTTGCAGGAAGTACAACAGAAATAAAACACATACAGCAAAACAAATCTGTGACTTACTAAAGTTTATGATTAAAATTTAAAGACTGTTCAAGTTTTATTCCCTATAGCTGCTGCTCCCCGGACAAGAAGAGACAGAAAGAGACTGACCTTGAATAATTAAGCCAGTCCGTGGCACCAGATCAATTGCTGGTATTGGCAGAACTCCACAATCAGGCATTTTGAAATGCAAGTGTCAAAGTGCATGTAACTATGGGGCTTTTGGTGTAAAGCAGCCAATACAAAGGAGAAGAGGTGAAGAGTGAGAGAAAATAGATTGTGGAGTTTTGAGCACACTCATGGGGGAGGGATGGGAAAAGTTTCCATTTCCTAATTCTAACAGCACACAACTTGCAGCTGACAGAAACCCAGCGTGTGCTTTGCTTCTGTAACCTTGTAGAAGTCACCCAGCACAAGCTGAATCTCTCCTGAGTGACTTAAATCCATCACCAGTTCCGGAGCAGACTCTGAGCAAGTACCAGTCAGCAGTTTAATTGAAAATAAACTTTGTAAATCCAGGGAAACATCTCTGATCAACATCAATTACTGAACAAACCTGGGAGTGCTTGAAGATAGGCACTCCCAGACGTGGTGGGCATTTTTCTGCTGTTTCTGCTCTCTCTCAGATCAGATAGCAGTAAGGTGACCCACCAGAATGGGAAGTGGTAAATTTTATAGCACTGAAGGAGGTCTTCATGTTAATATCAACCAAGAAAGACTTTGTATAAATTTCAGGAGCCAGAGGAATTCCTGCTTAAATCTCTTCCCAAACCCTTGACCTACAATAGCATACAGGGAAAAGCAGCGTTGGGCTGCATTGTTGCATTCCCTGTGCAACAGTGCTGGAAGGTGACCTTGATACTGACACTATTCCTAGAGGTTTCTTCTAGATACTTCTGTCCAAAATTCAAGATATTTCAGGTGGTTTTGCATAGAAAGGTCTCCAGACAGAGAGAGGATTTGCATGTACAAAGACCACAAGGTCCCATGCACTCCTGCCCAGTGACCCTCTCCAGCCATGAGGAAGATGGAAAGATGTTGGCACAGTGCACTGTGCACTGGGAACATCTCTGCTCGCTCTGGCAGGATAGCTTGCTCAGCTTCTGCTCAAGAGGGAAATGTATGTCCACACGGGAAGGAAGAAGGCAAAGTCATTTCATTGCCCATCCCACCGCATTTGTGGCAAGTTTTGTGGTGCCTGATATTTCCCAGAAAGCTCCAGCCCTTGGCGTCCTGTGATATGACAACACTAGCTTCCCTAGCTCTAGTTTTAGAGCTCATAACAAGCTATAATTTCCTGTTCTCTCAAGTATATCTTAAGGCTTCAAATTCCAGGAGGAAATCAAAAGCTACCCAAATATATTAAAAGGAGAGGAACATTGATTCTTAAACCAAATCGTTATCCAACAGACTTAGGTTTTGATCAATATTCAGGGTGGCCATTTTGTAGTGCTCCAAAGTTCTTCCTTAAACTACAACATGGTCATTGAAGAAAGGGTGATAGAGGGCACTGACCAGAAAGGCCAAGGAAGAAGGAGTGAAACGTCTTCCTCACATTCTCCCAACCCATGCCCACTCTTTCCAAGTGCGGTCCCTCCCTGCACTCACTCCAGCGCTAACACAAAGGAAGGCAGGAGGCAGCTGGGGAAGCGAGGAGGAGAGAGAGAAGAGTTTCCACAGACTTAGGGGGCTGGTTGCTGCACCATTCCGTGCTACTCCAGCTCTCACTAATGCTGCCACATTACAGGCCTTCTGCTGCCTTTGTTCTCCTGTTTCCATTTCATGGGCTTTTGGTACATGCAGCTTCTGTGAGGGAGTGAAAGGGAATCAGCAGCCCCGGCTGCTCTTCTCGGTGGAAATGCTTTGAAACTTTCAAAGAACCCAACTCTCTCCCCACATCCCTGCGTTAATATGCACCAACTCTGCTCCTGACGCACTCCATTGTAAATGATGTATGAAATGAAATCTCCTCGCTCGCCTAATGCTGAGAAGAAAGGCTCTGTAGGCAATGCTACAACATTCCCGTCTGGAGAAACAGGCAGCGAAACCTCAGACTCCCTATGAGCAATCTATTTTTTTTTTTTTTTTAAGTTGTTGCTCTTCCATGTTAGTGCTTCTCCTTTTCGTTTCTTTTTTTTTATTATTCTTTGAGAGTAAGGATTTAAATTCAGATTTCACAGAGAAACACAAACGACTTAAATGCATTTCTAAGCCTTTCACAGTGATTGTGCGACTGTCCCCATCCCTCACCAGAGGGAATAGCAGCGGTAAACTCATTAGCCCCACAGACAAACAGCAGAGCAAAAACAACGGCTGCAGCCCTACGGGAGGGAACAAGCTGGATGCATGGGGAAGCGGCAGGGGATGTCAGCCTTGATCTGGATTTGAGACCTCCTTCCAGCTTTACATGAAGCTGTTTCAAAACCAGAACATGTCAGCAGACTCCAAAGGGACAACGGATCAGAGCGGGCCGGGAGCTGCAGCGGGAGCAGTGCCTGAAGGTCGGCAGCGCAAAGCAACAAACGCTCCGTGGAGCGCTCCCGGTGCCCAGAGCAGATGATGGATTAGCTGAGGGCAAAGGAGAAGTCGCTGGAAGAGAGAGCAGAGAAGGTGACTGAGACATTGTGAAAGGCACTGAGAAAGTATCTGCTGGTGGAAAATAGTCTTGTGGAGCCCTCGGTGTGGATTTACGCAGGATGGATCAGCCTTGGAAGCTCATGGGCTTGGGTGCTCTGCTGGGCTTTGTGGCTTCCTCAGGCCAAAGCACCGTACCCAGACACAGCCTTAGCAGCCAGGTCTGCAGGGGACCCATCCTTTGGCTGACTGGCATCCGCCCTGCCCCTGCACCATGCCATTTGTTGGCCATGCATCAGCTCCTGCACATGGCTGTCACAGTGCTGCTGCCATGAGCACAAAACTCTGCTTAGACCTTATAAAGCATTAGTAAACTTCTGGGAATGATGTCTTTATAGCTGACAGATGAGCCACCTTGATGGATTATTAGACACCGTTAGCCATCCTTGCTAGACTTTACGTTACTAATGAGTTTTAGGGGCTTTGCTTTCATTTTTCTTTTCCCTTTTGTTTGTTCTGAGCAGCAACTTGCAGAATGACAAAACAAAATGCTTCAAGGCAGCAGCTGGAGCTTGAAATTAATAATAAAAAGTAGTCGAGCTGATGTTTGGCTGCGGAGTCATGCTAGCAAATGTGCTTGTTTCACACGGCCGTGGCGCTCACGAACACTGATTTGCTGTCAGGGGAGTGGAGAAGGGTCCCAGGGCTACAAACAGTCCAACAGCTCAACAGAAAGTTTCCCTGTGCACCACCAAAACCACTGACAAATTTTAACAACATCACAGCAGCTAAGTCCCACCTGACCTGGCTCTGTACTGACCCCCCCATCCGCATTCATTCTCGTCCCACGAGGCAACATGTGTCCCTTCTGCCAAGGCACAAGCAGGCTGCATTCGTCAGCCTTGTGAAGCCCACAGTTATGGAAATACCAGAGCCATGTTGATACACCTGCAATAAACCTGCCCTTTTTACATATAGGAAGGTAAAATCCATATGAGTCGTGTCCAAAAGGCTTTTAAAAAAATCTCAGAAACCTAAAAGCCCCAAACCAAATAGGCAAATAGTTCTGGCATGAGTTCCGATACTTTAGACCTTCTTAGTCCCCACTGTTCATGAAATTAACAGGAAAAATAGCCATGTTTATCTGAGAATGGCACCATTACTTCATAAAGCTGCTTTATTTCCCTTTCTCTTTTCTGTACTGGAAAAATTCCCCAACATAAACTGAACATTTACTGCAGGCAGATTTTCTCCTCATTGTTCAAGGATAAGATGTGAATGGGAACGGCAGGAGGCCAGCTATTCTCTAGACATATAAAGTGAAAACGATATTTTGAAGAAGATCAAAACCAGTAGCAAGTATTCAACCACTTCCATTATGTGTCTTCACATTATTTGGGCTGCAGACAGGTGACAGCAACACAGCACATCAACCCTTGTGAACAAAATGAGATGCAACAGTTTTTAATCAAACTCTGCTCAGGAAACATAAACCAGTGGAAAGTAAAGCAAATAACAAGAGCAGTTCTCAAGTAGGTTTACTTGAGCTGTGATTAATAATAATAACCATAACAATAACAATAATGATAATACTCTGTATTCACAGACTTTATCTTATCCTCTAGTATTTTTGAAGCAGTGCCAGCTTACAGAAAAATGATGTTCCCCTTCCTGTTACTTTGATAGCGATAAATCTTGTAACCAAACAGCAGTGGTGCTCCTTGCTGTGTGGCATTAGGGATAAATGCACACCTCTCCTGCCAGGCTGCCTCTCCTGACCCTTTGCAGCTCTTCAAAACAAGAGCATCCAGGAGTTAAACCTACAGGAGAACACACACAGCTCTTCCTACCATGCAAATTCTTTCTTCTTTCAGGGAGTGAAGGTATTTACGACATACCCATCCCTCCTCACATTTCATACCCCAGGTGGTAACTCAGGCAGAATAACACTGCTGGAATGAGCACCTCGGGAGGCTGCACTTCTTCAAAAGTCTCCAGGAGATTCCAGGCAGCACCAAACAAACCATGAGTGAGGCAAGGATCAGCACCTAAAGGTATTGCAGCAAAAGAGACAGACCCAGAGTATTAGGGACTCTTCATGTCACAAAAGCCTGAAAGAATGCTGCCTGGGAGATCAAGTACCACCAAATTTACAAAATTCATGCAGACAAAGCTGAGGAGTACCATACAAGCTCAAGCAGAGCACTCTTCCTGCCCAAAAATCACAACAATCATCTGCAGGAGGATTTCACATCCCCGAAAGGAAAGGGCTGGTGCAAAGCATCCCTCAGTGCCCACAGTTACCCATGTGGTGCTGTCTGTCCCAGCACACATGGATGTCAGACATCCCCCACCTACATCAGACAGCCTCACCTACATCAGCCATCGCGCATGCAGGCAGCTCCGCCGCTAACCTCATGTCAGGCACGTCAAGTCAGATTGAGCCCAGAGGGCACCATCCAATTATAAAGAAAACCTCAGAAAGGGTCTAGAGTTGGAGAGAGGCACACAACAGCTTTACGTGCAATTGCTCATCCAAGCCCATAAACTCTGCAAATCCTGTTCCATTATAGCCATCCTAATAATAATCATTAATCAGTTATTCAAAGTTGTTCACATGAAAGGCTATGAGCTTTTTCTTTTTCTTTCTTTTTTTTTTTTTTTTTTTGGAGCAAGTATAAATCAACCTTATAGGCAAAAGAATAAATACAGGGAGACAGCTGTACAGATCACACTGTCACACCAATCACTGCTTAAAAGCACACACTGTAAATAGCAGACAAAATTCACCCCCAGTGGAATGCCATAGAGTGCACGGGCTGGAACTGCAGTGGGGATAAATTGGCCTATCAAAAATACATAAAAATTTAGAAACAGAATTCCATGACGTGTGGGAGCAATTTATCACTTAAAATGACATTATCACTAGCAAAGCCATTAAATATTCTGGGCTCCATTACAATTCCTTAGGGAGAGGCAGTGATTGCTTGGGGTGGGATGGGACTCACACCCAGAGCTGCTGGTGGGACCACACTGCTCACCAAGTCCTGAGCCCCACGCAGCAGCGGTGCCACCGGCTCCTCCGCTTCATTTCTCACATGTGAAGAAAGCATGTAGCCTTGAAACACTGTGCTTTGGGTGCTAAACATATCTGTCCTCAACTTTCCTATGTGGCAGCATCTCCATGAGGACCGGCCCTGTGCTTTCCCTTCTGCAGCAGCTGCAGACTGCAGGATGATCCTTGCAAGGAGCAGCAGGGAGGGATGAAGACATCTTTTTTCAAGCCCCTCATGGTGTTAGCACAATCTCAGGCCTTTAGAAAGCCATCAGGCTGCTTCGCAGGCCACTCATTACCAGTAGGAACCAAATGCGCGGCGTTGTCACAACAGCCGAGCGCAGTGTTCAGCTGCAGTAGGAGCCATTCGGTTCAGTGCATGGGCTCATCGGGGAGCATCGCAGAGACATTGTGTATCACAGTGTGGATTTAATGACAGTAATTGTGTTTGCATGGAGACAGGCTGAGGAATTTTGCTCCAGTCTGGAAGTGTCCAAACCCAGCAGCGATGCCCAAAGACCCATTGGGGCAGCCTCGCGCCCTGCCGGGGCTCACGGGCAGCACGTGCAGCAGACAAGGGCAGCGGTGGGAACGCAGGGCCAGGCTGGTGGAGTAGAAGAACAAGCAGTTGTTTTCTCTTGGGAAAAGAAAAACACCTTGCTAATTCCCCTTACCAAGATTTGATTATTGCAAATTCCAGACAAGGCAATGTCAGTCACAAAACATATGTGGGAAGCAATTTTATTAGGGATATCAATATAAATAACTATTAGGATTTTTCCCAGTGTGCATCCATGCTTATTTTGAAAGGCTCTTTTCATTACGTTCACAATAGCTCCTGATCATATTCTTCCACTCTCTTCTGAGGCCTCCATGGCAGTAGCACATAAGGCACGCTGGCTTCTGGCTGCACACCACTGCGTTTTCGTCCAGTAGCTTTGAGATTTCGCTCTCATTATTTTTTAAATTTGCTAGGGGCAGCAGGTACAGAGGCGTGCAAATGGAAGCACTGCCCCTGCAGAGGCCTCGGTGGGGATATCTAATGCCAGCACGGGGCCAGGCACCCCGTCCTCACCCCCTGCCCTGCTACCAAGTGGCCGCATTCAGCCCCGTTCCATGGAGCAGGCACAGGCTCTCGCCCCGTGACAGCGCACGGAGCAGAACTAGGGGGGCCCCTCACGTGTAATGCAATTGAGGTGTCAGGATGCATTAGTCAGGTGATGTGAAAGAACAACAAATGCATCTTAAACTGTGATAGTTCATATATTATTGCAGAACTGAATGGCAAAGTCTAAGAGGGATTTTTTTTCATTCTGTGTAGATCGTTATAAAACAAATACATTCATTTATTTTTTCTTTCCCCAGGGATATAAAAACAGAAAGCTAACAGTAGAATCAAGATGAGAATTATAAGTCCCATGACAACTTATGCCGCTGAAACATCCACCAAAATTTTGTAGCAGGAGATGGTAAAAAACTCACCATGCATGCCTGCTTGTTGCACTGCTTCTAATGAATGTTTTTACACAGTACTGCACCTAATCCCTACCTCTTAAACCAAATTTTATTAAAATTCTTTAGCAGCACTACAATGAAAAATAGCTAGTTTGGGCTTTTATCCATCTCTAGTTCAAAAATCCCAAAGCATTTTCCATGCATCAAAAAGTCTTGTAGGCACAAAGCTTCTATCCTCATGTGACTGTAGAATACACCACGGCAAAAAAAACCTTGGTGCATCTTAAATAATGTAATATGTGAACAAGCAACTGCCCTGACAAGAGAATAGGCATACTTCCCTGCACTCTTTGAACCCACCAGAGGCATTTTGCTTTGAATTAGAGACACGCAGAGAGTATTATTCGTTTTTATATCTCTCCTCTTCCCTCCTGACCACACCTTATTCCTGAAAGAGACAAAATATCCCAGAAACAACTGACTTCTTGGGAGAAATAAAGAGGATTCAGTTTTCTTTTGGGCTCTATGTATTTCCAGTCCCTCAGGATCATGTCACAAATACATCTCCCTCCACCATACTCTCCACTCACCACCATGCACACCTGCGGTCACCCTCCCCAAGCACCCAAAATAAAGCGTATGTTCAGCACACAGCCTGGGTCATGCGTTAACGTAACTTTCTGGGCAACAGTACAACACAAAACATAAACGTGCTATTTCTTTCATGATCAGATCCTCCCTTTCCAAAACAAGGTATATCCAACAGCGCCTGCACAGTCGACAAACACAACCATGAGCATCCAGAGATGCTTTGAAACGTTCGTGAAACATTTCCATGCCCAATGGATTATGCTGCTAATCAAATCCAACGCATGACTAGCCTGAATACCTGGGCTGTAGTCACAGCTGGAAACATATCTGGCTCGTATTCAAACACAGCTTAATCAAGAGGTGGCCTTTAGATTAAAGACTAAGTATTTTTCCAAATTTTGACTACTGTGGTAATTTGTGATACTGTGGGTACCAGGAAACTAAAATATGCTGGGAAAGTCCGTGCAACAACACTACATGAAAGCAGTGTAAATGCCATCACACTCCACTGTCAGGTTTGGGATAAGCACTGGTCCATGGACCACATTTCAGAATCAGACAGTGAATTATGAAGAACTCAGACAGTAAGACAAAAAGGGCAATAAGCACCAAACATACAGGACTGATGATGCAGAAGGTTTACTAGAGGCTTTTTAGTGGTGCTTTGTAATCTTGGTCCTTTGCTCCCATCAGCTGAATGACTGCATCTTACGTGCTCAAGTACCTGCTAAAAAACATGAATGCATATTGGACATATAGCTGGGAAAAAATATGGCAGCTTGGTCAATGATAGAGATTTTCCCAACATCAGGAAGCAAATAACTTCAGAGAACGATAATTCAGGTTCTGCATACATTGCAGTTTTACCGGACTGTGGCAACAATAACTGCAGAACCCAAAGTAAAGCATTTTCTGACTCTCTCCTTGTGGTTAGAGTTCAGCACAACACAGGATACTGAATAAAATTTAGTTATCACAGGTTCACAGAATCACAAAATCTTAGAAGTTGGAACATCTTGGGATCACCTAGTCCAACCCCCTGCTAAAGCAGTTCCCTACAGTATGTTGCACAGGAAAGCGTCCAGGTGGGTTTTGAATATCTCAAGAAGACTCCACCACCTCTCTGGGCAGCCTGTTCCAGTGCTTGTCACCCTCGCATTAAATTCTTCCTCATGTTCATATGGAACTTCCTATGTTCCAGTTTGTGCCCGTTGCCTCTTGTCCTGTCGCTGGGCACGACTGAAAGAGCCTGGTCCCATCCATTTGACTCCTGCCCATTTGATATTTATAAACATTGATCAGATCCCCCTCCTCATCCTTCTCTTCTTCAGGCTGAACACCCCCAGGGCTCTCAGCCTTTCTTCATGGGGAGATGATCTGGGCCCCTCATCGTCTTTGTGGTCCTCCCCTGGACTCTCTCCAGCAGTTCTGTGTCTGCCTGGAACTGGGGAGCCCAGAACTGGGCACAGTACTCCAGGTGTGGCGATCAGCTCCCTCACCCTGCTGGCCACGCTCTGTGTCATGCAACCCAGGGTCCCGTTGTCCTTCTTGGCCACCAGGGCACATTGCTGGCTCATGGCCAACCTGTTGGCCACTAAGATACTCAGGCCCTTCTCCACAGAGCTCCTCTCCAGCAGCTCAGCCCCATACCTGTACTGGTGTGTGCAGTTATTCCTCCCCTGGTGGAAGACTCTGCACTTGCCCTTATGGAACCTCATCAGGCTCCCCTCTGCCCAGCTCTCCAGGTTGATCATCCTTTCTCAAATATATATATATATACGTGCATGCACACATGCACATTCATGCACAGCTATACATATATATCCATAGTCCCTGTGTACACACTGATGTACCTAGCTGCAAAATAAAGATTTTTTTGATACTCCAATGCTACATTTACTGACATTCCCAGGGGTATAGCACCTATTCTTTTTGGCATTACCCATGTAATGTAAGATATAAAATTCTCGATAGATGTTCTGAGTTTGTATTTAATAGACCTGGAGGCTCTGAGTGCCTTTTCACAGATTGCGTTCCAGCTGTCTGCCGATATTTGAATGTGCAGGTCTTGGTCCCATGCTGAGCAAACAGGCAGCCTCCCACGCATTTTGTGTACCAGGAGTAATTTATGAGTCTATCTATAAAGGAAATAACAGTGCGTTAAGAAGGGGTTATGTAAAGCTCTGAGATTGAGAAGTCGCTCAGTTAACTCAGTACAACTTCCCAACATCAGTGTTATGTTTCAGCTGATTTACAAATATAGGAGGCCTTCATGTTGTGATTCATATTCCTTCTGAAGCAGATGGGGAGGGGGGAAAGCTATAATAACTGTGCCTACATAAATCTCATGTCACTGAGAGGCTCCTACCCTCAAACCTCATATTCATTAACCATCTTTTGCAAATAAGAGTATCTGAATTGAACTGCAAGTCCCCAAGGCACCGTGGGATGTTCTGGTAGCAGCCAAATAGAGGAATAACAAAATAAGAGGCACTGGCCATTTATTTTCCATCTCACACCATGGGGATTTCTTCACAATTGTCACTTAATGCAGATTCCATGGGCAATGTATTGGAATCCACACGATGAAAGCACACTGCCAGGCATCCTTGAGTTAGGGCAGAAGTGCTCCATCCTGATCAATGGGCAAAGGTGATTGCTTACACCACTTCTTTTTCCCCTCGATGAGAGGAAAGCAGCCTGCAACAATCACAGAGATCTGTTCTAACGTCCTGTACACAATATGCTTCTGCCCTGCCTTGCACACCCAGCTAGCAGCTAATGGGGCCTGAAACCCCGAACCTTCCCTCACTGCAGGGCAGGTCGCATTCACTCAGCAGCCTGGAGTCAGATCTCAATTGGAAACAAAGCACAAAATGCAAAATTTGCAAGCCACTCAGCTTTGTGAGTTCAGCATTATTTATTTAATGTCCCTTAGAACATGAATATTTAAAGTGGGAAATGACCTCTAACCAGAAGAAAGTTATCAAAATCCATATGTGCCACCTCTGCAGCCAGAGGGCAAGCTGAGCTGGCTGCCCGGCTCAGCTCGGAGAAGACCAGGGCAGAGGCTTCAGCGCTTTTTCTCAGGAGCTAGCACCCCAGCTGTCCTCCTCCTGGCACTGACAATGAGCATCTTTCTACAAATCTGACTACAAACAGTGTGAATATCATGAGCCTGCAGCTCACGGCCAGTGGTTACAGCTCTGCAGTGATGGACACTGACCTGAGCTATTGGAGGGAAGATTTTATTTCAACTGAAGCAGGAGCGTGTGCACAGCGTGGGTGTAGGACAGCATCACCAGCCCCATGGGGACCAGTCCCAGGCAAATGCATCTGCATGGATTGGGCTCATCTGGAAATTAGAGAGAATAATATTTTCCTACCTCGCAGGCACATTGCAGGAGATATTCATTAGCACTTGGGAGGCAGTCAGACCATCACCGTGATGAGGACCATAAAAAGCTGCCCATGAAATGTGTCCCTGTGAGGCAGCCAGCATGAGCCCAGCCCTGCCCTCCTGCAGCACAAGAAGACAGCCCCAGTTTAAAAGCCATGGAAATGCCTGCCGTGTTCTCTGGTATTTTAGCCTCTGGGCTCGAGCATTGCCAACTGTTTGCACCTAATGTTGCAACCAGCACATTTCAGCTTGTGTGATTCCTGGCATTTCACTTCAAAAGATACCGCATTCCTAAAAAAAACGTTTTTTTGCAATGGAAGCTTTGCACAAAAAATGATTCACACCCGTTTTTCATCAAAGTGTGTGGAAAGCTTAAAAAAAAAACATGCTGTACCATTTGGGGCCTGATTTGTAGGGCCTGGCCGCTCTGCCTGGCCAGAAGGAAGAGAAAGAGCCCTCCCAGGTGCATCTGCAGCTCAGCAACCAAAATCTCAGCCATCACAAGAGCCCCAGCACCTCACCCTTCTCCACACACTGACAGCACAGGCTGGAAACCAGGAGGGTGATTTCTGGGTACAGCCTGACACCTGGCCAACATGCGAGCTAGAAATCAAAGAGAAGCAGAAGTGGACTCATTATAGGCTAATTAATCCAGCAAAAGGTTCCTGGACAAAGGTTGATGACATTCACTCCAGGATAATTTTGAAATAAATTTGAGGATTCACAAAAGAAAAAAAAAACAGTGGAAAAAAGATTATTTTGAAGCATAAATATAGCTCATATCTAGACCCCCTCCTCCACATATCAATTAATGAAGCAAATCATCCATCTGAATCAAAGATGTGGGAGAAAAACACAGTTATCTATTTGAACTACAAAAAAAAATTAAAGGATTTAAAATGAAACATATAATTAGCCTGTAGGACTCTGCTGTAGGTTATTGAGGGGGAAAAAAAAAAAAAAAAAGCTTACTGACTTTCAAAGAAGGACTAGACAGCTACAAGAATAGCTTCTGCTGCTCATCTCCAGAGACAGGCAGGGCCTGCCCGAGCTCAGCCCTGGCAATGGAGTTTGTGAGCCATCAGCAACAAAACCCTTTGTGTGTTGGGTCCTGCACTGCTGCTATCATCTGGTGATGGTAATGGCTGAACCTCCATCCAGGAGGCCAGCCCCCTGATATCAGGCAATCAACGGAGAGCGTCAACACAATGCCTGACATATGAGGGGTTTCATTCACTGGTGTTTGTGCTCTTCTGATTGAAGGCAGGCACTAAACGTGGTGATTTTCATCAGACCCCGGTGCTGCAGGACACATAGCTGATGAACACCAGCTGGCAGCAGGAGGACGCGTTCCCACCAATTAGCTGTATGATGATGCTCTGCAATCTCCTCTGAAGCATCTGGCACGGGCCACTGGCAGAGCCGGCCCCGGGATGAATCGCCGCTCTGTGCCGCCGCGGCAACCCTCACGTTATTAAAGTTTAGATTGAAATGAGGAGTTCAATGTCAAACCCACAAACCCAGCCAAAAGCTCAGCAGATGCTGCGTATATAAACACATACAAGGGTTAATGTTATTCTGGACAAGGCTGAAGCTAGCTTTCATGGATAAATCACAGGAACATCCCTTAGCAGGCATCTTTTCTCAGAGATTATCACTTGCATAGGCATGAAATACCTATGGGTTGCATCTGAAAATCCTTCTTTATCATCACTACTTGTTTGCAAATGCCGTAGCTGCTAGAAACCTCGGGGGAACAGTCACCACTTGTCTTCCACCAAGACCTGGATACGTGCCCAACCTGAAGCACATTTGTATTGCTGCTCTTTGCATCACTGCAGAACCAAGTGCAAAATGCCATCGTAGGGAGCTGGAAGCATTTCATGCACTGTTGTTCTGCTGAAAACAGCTACCCAAAATACAGAGCAGCATAAAAAGAATCATAGAATCATTAAGGTTGGAAAAGACCTCTAAGATCATCAAGTCCAATCGCCCACCTACCACCAAGATTGCCCACTGAACCACTAAATCATGTCCCCAGTTACGACACCTAGACATATCTTGAACACCTCCCAGCGATGGCGACTCCATCACCTCCCTGGGCAGCCTGTTCCAGTGCCTGACCACTCTTTCAGAGAAGAAGTTTTTCCTAATATCCGACCTGAACCTCCCCTGGTGCAATGTGAGGCCATCGCCTCTCGTCCTATAGCTGCTACATGGGAGCAGAGGCCAATCCCCACTTCACCACAAACTCCTTTCTGGGAGTTGTAGAGAGTGATAAGCAATAAGAAAACTCCTCTGCTTTGCATGAGCTCTTGCATAAGGATGCTGGGGTTGGCCTGAACAACCAAGAAAGGAGGATGCGTGCCCTGCCCATGCTGCCCGGCCAACCCCTGCCTTGGTTTCCTCCTGCCTGAAGCGTTTCCAGTAGTACTGCTGCCCTCACCTGTGGCCAGCACCTGCTGAATGATGTCCTGAAACAGGCAGGTCTCAGCATAATCTTATTTATTCCAAAATAAATGGTCGCTGGACACTGCCATAACTAAAGCAGAGCTGTCACCAGCTCAGTTAAAAAAGTCCAAGTCACTTGATCACAATCTGCAAAAATAAAAGGTGGATAGGAAATCACTCCCTCACAAAAAAGATCACTTTAACTAAGATTCTTGCTTCCCTTCAGAGCAGATTTAAGCTTTTTCTCTCTTCCTCTGCAATCTGGCTCTCTTTTGAAGTTAAAAGAAAGGAAGGTTTGGGGGCTTTTTTATTTAAGAAGAAAAAACCTTCTACTCTTTGAAAATATTTTTCTTAGACAATTGCTGTCTCAAATTTTAACAAATACTCACTAATTTGCACCTTGTTCAAAAGCCAAACAGTAACTTTGAAATTTTTTTGCCTACTGAACATTACTCTGCCTTTCTTTGTCTTAGTGGCAGAAGGGAGAATCTTAAAGAAATCAAACCAGCAGCTCCCTTCCAGATTTCCGCAATTTGTTATATAATTTCTTAAAAGGAGCCATAAGGCCACTTGGAAGAAAAAAAAATCTTATAAAAGAAGAAAATAGGTTTTTCACCCATCTTCTTGCAGATGAAGTAAATGAGAGTAAAAAAGGCATTTCATTTGAAACATTGTATTCAAGCCCAAGACAAAAAGCCGACAGGGTGTCCCTGCAAGGAATTTCACTTGGAGGGATGAGAGAGAAGAAAGCAGGAGACTTTCTCCAAGGACAAAGAAAAATGAAGTTTTGAAAATGATGAGCTCGATCTAAAACATCTTTTTTCTCTTTTTTTTCCAGAGAAGAGACATGGGGCTTTGCTTTCCCAAGGAGGAAGATTTGGGTTCTGTATGTTTGTGGCACAGGGGGTGCAGGAGAGGAGCACTGCGCCCACCCCAGCCTGCGAGGCTGCCTCATAAATATGGGAGGGCGTTAATGACAGCACTGTTTGAGGAGCCAGGTACTCAGGGCTGCTCCGCGTTGCTGCAGCAACAAGAAGCTCAGCCGAACGGCCGGAGAGAAAACCCACCACCATCTCACAGCCTGCAGCAAAGGGGGTGGCCAAAAAAAGGGGGAGCAGGGAGGGTCATCCCCTTGCTTGTGTTGCAGTTGAGGTGTTGCACTGGCCGCTGTTTTGGGGGCTGCCCCATCCCCACAGTGCTCGGGGACCCACATCCCCTGATAATCTGCTCCAAAGAGGCTGACCAGTCCTATTGCTTTACCATGGGCATGAGCGGGTCCAGCAGACAGCTCAACACATAAGCTTCCTTCTCAGCACATAAGTCTCCTTCTCCATCTCCTACCAAGCACAAATGCGTCTGCACACGCACCGGCATGCTCTGTTCATACATATGCATGCACATGAGGGAAGCATAATGAAACGCATCCAGCCCGTCTTTCCCAGAGGGAGCAGATCCTCTCACGGCTCTCCTGATGGAGCTCCAAACCCATTTGTTCCAGCCTCCTCCATGGTGGGCTGATGGCACCTCATCCCTGCACCCAGCCCTGTTCCAGCCCCTCACTGCTGGAGGTGAGTCTCACAGCGAGCATCACTCGGGCTCAAGGACGGATGAAGGGGAAGGAGGAAGGCAGCAAGGAAACAGAGCAAGTGCAAGAAGTCATGAAAGTTAGAGGGGTTCTGGAGAACACAGACAGATTTACGCCAGGCAGTGGAGATGATCAGGAGTGAAGAAGACAAAACAGCTCAAAAACCGCCCTCTGGTTTGTTGTTATTTATCAGTTTATGAGCACTGGTGTGTGCTGTGGTGGGTGTGTTTGCACATCACTAATCAGCTAAACAGTCTGCATGCAGTCCTGGAAGAGTGGCAAATTAACCCGGTATCCTGGCATCGGAGACATTTTGTGCTGAAAGGATGCGTTTGGTGGCAGACTCACAGGCTCCCTCCTGGATCGCACATTTGCATCCAGGATGTTTTCTCTCCAACATAAAGTGGGTGAAAACAAAGCCAAACAGCCAAGCAACCTTTCCAACAATAATAAATGGAGCCTAAGCATCAAAACATATCTGTGTATTGCTGCTATTTGTTTATAAAAAAAAAAAATACAGACTTTCAGGTCTTTTCAACTCAGAACATCAATTCATGTAGGAGTTTCTTCAATTTTTTAAAATGCTTTCAACTGAAAATCAAACCAAAATTAACCTGAATGACATTTTCCTTTTTGAATTTCCCTTTTCATCAAAAAATCCCGTGAGACTGCTCTCCCCCAGCCCCCAGTGAGGCTGCCCAGCAGCTTTGCTCAAGGTCGCAGAGCCACGATCACGGGGGACCACTGCCCCACTGCTGCAGCACTGCATCACCTGAACTCAGAAGCTGCACATAACATCGTGGTGTGACCAGCACCAAGACCAACCCTCTCTGCTTTTATAAGTGCATCTTTGTTTCTCTCCAGTGCTGAAGAGGATGGACCACGTTTTTCTCAGCAAGTTCATATCGCTCATCTTCCTTCAAGCTGCATCTTCCTGGAGGAGACACAGGAACACAGCTACCACTAAACTGAGGAGCAGGAACACATGCATCTGTTCCAACCCTCTAATGAATAACTCAGTAATATGATGCAAAAAAAAAAAACCACCCACCCTGCTCTGCATTTGTACTGCTGTGCCACAATGCCATTAAAATAAAGATAACGGCTCTGAGCGAGTTAGCGCTGTGTTAGGGAGCAGCTTCAGCTACATCGTGCCTCATTAGCAGCACTGCCCCTCATTAATGTGCACTGCAGAGCTGTGCCTGTGTGAGGTGGGTGAGCCTCTGGGGCAGGAGCAGAGGGCTTCTGTTCCATGCTGTCTGCACCCCACTGCTGCAGGCAGGAGTCTCCCCCACCACCCCTCTCTGCAGCTAATTGCCCTCGCTGCCTCCCCAGGGGAGCAGAAAAGATCATTATCCCTCTCACAATGAGACTGTGGAGAAAACACACCACTGGTCCCAAGCAGCAGTTTTATCTCCCAGGGCTGGAGGAGCCCTTTCCTGCCAGGCTGCAATTCTACCACCAGAGCTGGGTGAGCAACATGCAAAGCCCTGCTGCTTCTAGTGAGACAAGGGATAAACTTGCCAACAGTGCTATAACTTCTCTGGAACAGTGGAAGAAAGCTCTGGGGATGTCCCCGTTGTGGTTTCAGCACCCCCAGAGGAGCTGTGCTGGAGGGCTTGGCTGCAAAGTGCTGCATGCTGCCCCTCCTTAGCATCCCATACCCCACGGAACCATACCCCAAGAAGCCCCACCAGGCAGAGCCGGCCTCTCTGGCTCCATTTCCACACCACGCACAGCGAGAGCCCACAGCACCTTGTACCATGCTGGAGGGCACGTGCGCGGCTGCAGCCCCTCCCCGCCACGATGCACTGCTGCTTCCATCCCGGCAGCTGCTGCAGCCCGTGAGCCCCTACGGCTTGTTTGGTTTAAAGCTGTTGTGTTTGTTTTCTTTCCCCGTTAACTTTCAAGTACAAATGTGCAAGCTGGGGAAAGTGTTCCTAATGCCCCATATGTTTCCCCTCAGGAGCAGAGCTATTCCTTCCTATGCTTTACACTTTTAAGACGCTGCCACCTCATTTTTCCTCCCAGTCGCTGCGGAGCTGTGAGCTGGGCACACAGAGCAGCCAAGTTTCCCTTGAAGGACACGGAGCCACCACTGCCTCTAAACCACCACGAGATGTGTGTGCACTTGCAGCTCGGAAAGCCAACAGGATCCCAGGCTGCATCTAAAGAGGGGTGGCAGCAGGGTGAGGGACATGATTGTCCCTCTCTGCTCTGCCCTTGCAAGGCCCCATCTGGAGCACTGCACCCAGGCTGGGGGCCCCCAGCACAAGAAGAATGTGGAGCTGTTGGAGCGGGTCTGGAGGAGAACCAGGAAGATGCTCAGAGGGCTGGAGCACCTCTCCTATGAGGACAGACTGAGAGAGCTGGCGGTGTTCAGCCTGGAGAAGAGAAGGCTCCAGAGAGACCTCATTGCAGCCTACCAGTACCTGAAAGGAGCTTACAAGCAGGAGGGGGGGCAACTTTTACACGGTCTGATAGTGATAGGACAAGGGGAAATGGCTCCAAACTGAAAAAGGGGACATTTAGGTTAGATGTTAGGAAGAAATTCTTTACTTAAAGGGCAGTGAGGCCCTGGCACAGCTGCCCAGAGCTGTGGGTGCCTCATCCCTGGAGGTGCCCAAGGCCAGGCTGGATGGGCCCTGGGCAGCCTGAGCTTGGGGGCACCCAGCCCATGGCAGGGGTTGGGACTGGATGATCTCTAAGGTCCCCTCCAACCTAAGCAGTTCTATGATGCGATAGCACATGGTTCCATCCTCCAACCAGACCCCTGCGAGCAGATCCTCTTCTCAGCAGCTCTGACAAAGTGCTTTGAACCTAAATATGAAAAGAGAAAGGAAAGGGATGTCCCGTTCCCTTCCCTGGTGCATACACGCCATGCACACACTCCTGCAGACTTCTCCTTCGCCGGGTATATCAAATGGCTGTGTCTTTTTGAAGTTACCATGGTAGTGGGAGCAGAGCAGCAGCACAGCTCACAGAGGAGGAGGGAGCGAGGGGAGCGCGTGGGCAGCGGCGTGGGGAGGGCGGGTAGGGGCTGCTGGGGTCCTCTGATGTGTGCACGATGCAGAGCAGGAAAGGCTTTCCTACCAGCAAAATTAAAATAAGCAAATAAATATCCAGCCATGAGAGGGCAGACACAAAGTAAAGAAGAGAGAGATCTGAGAGCAGAGCTGGGAGAAAGACAAAGGAGGAAGCAAAGCAGAGACAGAAATTCAACTAATTATAGAACAAGGGGTGTACAGAAAGAGAAACAGGAGAAGGTGAAAGAGGACTTGGCATCAAAATCTAGAATGAGATTGGTTCCAGGAAACAGCAAGTTTTGAAGACAAAATGCACAAAATTAGCAGTGACAGGCTCAGCTGGCGCCGGCGGGAGCCCTGCCACCCCCACCCCCCTCCACATGACACACAGCAAGCCCCCGGCGCCAGGCAATGCCCCACTGCTGGCCCTGTGCCGTGGGCGTTGGGAAACCACTGCATGTGGGAGAAGAGGAGGGATGGCTGTGCCTGAGGCCAGACTGCTCCAGGCTGCACATCTCCAACTGCGCTGTGCCATTGGCTCGGTGTCACAGGGATATCAGCTCTCAGTTCAGAGTTCCAGCCCCAGTAGATGGGTGCGGAACTCATCCCTCTGCACCGCAACGACATGAGTCCAGGCACACAGAGCCTGCAAACCCACAAGAAGGAGGTGAGCAGCCCAAGATAGAGGCCATTTGTATGACGGGTAGGGAAAGTCTCACTGAGCCATCTTCCAACCACGATTAGATATGTGCTAGTGCAGATCTAATCTACCCCAGCAGCAGGGACATGACTTCTCCCTCTTGGGCTACTCTACAGATTTCACTGCCAGAAAGTCATTCAGAGCATCCCATTTTCCTCTGCATGAGTCTGTACTCCCAGTAGAGCCATGCTAAATAATTCTTTTTTGCTCTGGAAGTTTGAAATCTTCATATGTCATTTTGGCTTTGTACCTTGTATAATGTGGTTGGCATTTCTGCATTCCCAGGCTTACCTGGAGGGTGCTAAGCAGAAGACCAAGAGGCTGGAAAACTTTGCAAAGCAAAAATCTTTCAGAAAGGAATGTAGGATGAAAACAGCATCCCACGCATATTTAAATACCAGCATCCAGAGTGAGCAGGATTATGATTGCTTGGCCTGAAACAAATGGTTCCACTTTTGCAGCCACTAATACCATTAAAGAACCAAGAGACCGAACATTGCTGATCAGAAAATGGCACAGAGAGCGACTGACGAACATTTGCAAACACTAATCAACTTTACAGAAATGTTAGCTTTCAGACCTAAAAAAAACCCTGACAGTGTCACTGTGAAGTTACGTGGGGTGAGGCTCTGCATACCGGAGCTGTCCCTTCGCATTAGGCTTGATCCCAGCTCACCGTGTGAGCACGCAGCAGAGTGCACCCTTAATGCCTTCCAATTACACGACAAGCAAAGCAACCTATTGGCGCTCTCTATGTTAACGTCCCGATATTTTTCATATTTATGATATCTAATTACATTTGTTCCTGATAGTGATGTAATGTTTAGGTACTGAAGATTGAGAAGACTGCTCTAATGTTAATATATTTACATTATTAAAAAGTAATACATTACATAGGCAGTCTGCTGCATAGGGCTGCATTTCTACATGAGCTCTCAAGGCAAATCCATTATCTTCTCCCTCCTCCTGTCCCCTGTTCAGATTCTGATAACTAGGATTGACTGGCAGTGGTTAAAGTGACTGCAGCTAGTATCATGGTGCCAAAAGGGAAAAGGTATCTTATACATGCATGAAATTAAATAGGCCCAGGGGTCTCAAAGGACCACACTACATTATCAGGCAAGGAATTCAAGACATTAGCTCTGAAGATCAGCATTGCAAAAACTGTACAAAAAAAACCCTCAAGAGGGATAGAGAAAGCTGGACTCCCTGTGCCGTGCCATCAGAGGCGCTTTCAGTGAAAGCCCATTAGCTGGAAGGGAAGGCTCTGCGAGCCCCTCTGGCTGAGGCCACCTTTTCCCCTCTGGTCAGAAAATTGCACGTCTGATGATCACCAGGGCGTGCTGCAGAGCCCATTACTTTCTTCAGAAACGGTGTATTTATAGGAGAGGATGAGTTGTTACATTCCCCATGGACCACTTTCCAGGAGGGCATGTTCCCTGTGGGACTGCATCCTCTTCCTATGCTTCCTGACTGATCGCATCTTCATGAGTTCACCAAAGGAGCCAAGACCCAGGCTGGTGCTTCATACATTTTACAGGGGCACCTCAAAGTAGCTATCTCAAAGCTAAAATGTGTTATTCAAGATTACATGTCAAGTCAACTCAGGAAGGATGTCAACTGCAAGTGAAAACTGGGGGGACAAGAGGCAGAAGCTGTGGTTAGCCTTCCACCAGGGGATAGCTGCAAGCTGAGCAGGTGCTGAGTGTCTCCATCTTCTGCTGAGATCAATGAGAACTGAGAGGGATTTGCACTTCCCGTATAAATGCAACATCTCAAATGCTGGCTCCACATCAAAAGCCCTGAAGAGCTGCTCTTTCTCAGGAAAAGCAAGTCACAAACATGCAAGAGGACTCAAAGATGGCCAGCACTAACAGCTCAGAAGGATTTATTGAAAGATCAGCCTATTCAGGTTTTGCTTTTAAATTCCTGATAAATGACAAATAGGTGTTTTAATGAACAGTAACTGGCAGTGATGCAGCTGCAGCACTCTCAAGGCTTTAGTGATCAACACTGCACAAGGAAAAAGAAAACTCTGAAGCATACGAGCCCTGCTGATAAACACTGGGTAACAAAAAATGTATGAACAGTTGCAGAATCCTTACCAAACACAGCACAGTTCACCTAACCACCAACAACCTGCTAATAAATTATAGTCAATAACCCATCAGAAACCTGCTGTGCGGGGCACACACACCAGAAAAGACACTCAATATCAGCACCTGTCAGTAAGAACAGGCACCTTCACCAACGTTTGGACCCTGGAGAAATTAACTGGAAGACGCAAAGCTTGAGCAGGCAGACTTCAAGCAGGTGGACCTCCAGCACCTGCCTCAAGCGTATGTGTTTCCATTCAGTACGACATGCTCACATTTTCCAAAAGGAAAATATATGAAACTAGGTCTTCCTGGCTATTTCTACAGCTTCAGATGTAATTTCCTTAGAGTGATGTGTGCTTACACTGAGGAATAGGAAATGACTCCTGAGTCAGTAATAGTGGTGGGGTGGAGGGGGTGCTTGCAAGCCAGAACTGATCTGCATTGACAGAGAAGTTGTAAGGCAGCTTCTGCAATTTCTTCCCAAATTAAGCCTGGCACAAAGGAGGATTCTCAACCTCTTCTTTTAATGAGCACAGAGCTATAAGGACAATTACACTGAATGAAATAAAATTAATTAACGCACACATTTGGGGACTAAAAATGGTTATTATCTAATATGTATGAATTTGACCTAGCTTAAAATTAATGACAGAGCCAGAAAATACACAGCATTCAGGTTATATAAAACTGAGATAAACATGGTGCAAAGAGAGATGCTGTTGATCCCTTTAATATCAGTGCTGCGAGAACTAGGAGGAGTGGATGAAAGCATGTTCCGTACATAATTTTCATAGAAATTTGCTTCAGTTGAGCTTGTACTTTACATGTGTTTTAACAACTGAACTTACTGGCAGCAGCAAGCTTGGCAAAGCGATTATTAGGTAATATTTCTATGAATATTTTCTCAAGCTGAAATTCTATTTTGGAAAAAGACTAGCACAATGCAGCACTTCACTTTCCGGGACACCAATAGCACTTACGTAATTGATTGAGTTTGTGGTTGCCTGCATCCTGGCATTTCAGCCAACGTGCCTGCTTTAAATGCTTGATCAGGATTTTTATTCCTGGAAGATTCTTTCAAGGAGAAGCATCCATCCTACTGGAGAACAGAAGCATGCCATGTGCCCTACTGATCCAATTAAACTGACCAATACCCTTAAAACCCAGCATCAAGAAACGTGCAATTAATTAATCACTTGCATCCAGTTGACAGGCCACAACTTACTCATCCAAGTTATCTAGTGAGAAATAACTGAATTATGAGGAAATTCAAGATCACAATTTTTTGTGGACTACAGTGAGGCAAAGTTTATTAAATAACTCACTCCAAATTACTTTGGCAATTCTATGTATGACAGAATAATTTTGGTGTATAAGAACTTCTTGGATGATGTTAAAGGGCAATCCTATCCAGATAGTGGCTGTGAAATCACATTTGGCATCTCAGGAACTCCAGCTCAGCATGCTCCTCTTATTAGAAAAATGTACAAATGTGTAGTATTACGAGTCGGTCCAAAAAATGAGCTTAATGGAAGTAAGGCATTGCACCACAGTCTGCCTGTGCTCTGATAGCAGGAAGAAAAGCCCCTTTGCAGACTGGAGTTACCAGCAATCCACATTAGAAACCCTTAGGCCTACACTTGGATAGCGCTCTCAAAAAAAAAAAAAAAAAAGAATGTGCAAAAGATAGAAATAAAACCTCAGATCGCTGTTTTTAGGACAGAGGATCTGTGCGAATCGCAGTGCCCATTTCCCGAGCCAAGGGAAGGATGTTTGCTGCAGCGACGCACGAGGCGGGTGTCCCAGCGCTCCCCCTTCACGGCTGTGGGGGAGGGAGGAGAATTGGATGCACGTGGTTCAACAGGATTTGGACCACGAAGTCTGAGACTTGGCATGGCTCATGAATCCAGCAGTCTCCTACATATACAAATCCAAATAAACTCAATTTGAAAGGAGCAAAATAAAATTTTCCCTATTTACTCATGCGTGTCTGTAAGAGGAGACCCTAGGCTGCCTGGGCAGTGCAGGAAGGGCACAACACAGAGCCTTGTGCTTCCCCTCTCTCCCAGCATCAGCAGATGCAGTTGCTAAGAACTCCCAATGGAGCAGATTTCCTGGGGGTGGTGATGCTGGGGGCTGGCAAAGGACCACGAGCACCTCGCTGCCCGTATGTGGGATCCCGGTGCTGTGCCACAGCCATTGGGATTTATCTGCCAGGGAGGATGGGCTCTCTACAAATCCCAAATGTACCTAGGAGAGGGCCAGGATATGGAGAAAATCTCTTTCTCATTGTTGAAAAGGGTTGAGGCAGCCCTAGGGACACAGGGGTTGTCCTTGCAGCATCAGTGATAAGGATGAGCAATAAAGAAAGGATGAAGATGTGCAATTTCTCAATCACAGACCCAAGGATAAGAGTTCTCTGAACTAAGCCATAGGTTTAAAAATGTAACCCCATCTTTCTACAGAGAAATCTCCCATATATAACTCCCATGTAATTCCTTATTCACTTTTATAATCCCATCTTTCTTCTGGGAAGATATCCTTCACTCCAGCTGCCCCCAGATTCGCTTTGGGATATCGGCCTGATTTATTCCTAAGAGGAGACTGCTCCCACTCCTCCCAGCTGCTATGAAGCAGTCTCTTAACCCTGCAGAGGAACGATCCTTTCCTACTCATGTCATTAGCATTCCCTACTACGTGCATGTCATTTCTCTTTTTCCTCTTCATTCTATAATTTTTTTTCTTTTTTCCTTTTTTTTTTTTTTTTTTTTACCTTCTGCAGTGAATTCTGCTTCAACACCCACATGTCTGCTATTGAAGCCAATCAGCAGGATTGACTCAGGTAAGTTCTTTTATTAGGTACTGATTTCTTTGTGTCTGATGTCTTTATCCAGACTCCTTTGAAAATTCCATTTTGGCTGAGCATATTGAAGCAAATGCCTCTCTCACTCTCTTTCATTAGCAATTTTAGGGCAGCACTGGCAGGTTTTTCACTCCTCTCTCTTGAACTCAAGAAAAAAAAACTGCAGTGGCTTTATCTCTTTTCACTGTCTCCTAAGGATGTCCTGCCAACAGTCTCCCACCTCCAAAATCGGACAGAAAATGTAGGGCTTCAGTACTCTGATGGACTGAGATTTGGAAGCAACGACATTTCAAGACACTGGTTTTCTCATCTCCTCAGACTAGAATTAGTTCTGCCACCAACATTTTGCCCACGGCCCCCAACCCCAGGAGTGCTCACAGCACATCTCTCTCTCACAAATTATTATGCTCCAATGAGGATGTTCCTAGCAGAGCTCTAACGTGTCTGGCACAAATTCATGTTATATCTAGGTTTTGACATTGGGCCTGCTCCTATAGAAGTCAATGTCAAATTTCCCTGTGAGTATTTGAGCATGAGGATCAGGCTTGTTCCTCTGATTTATGCAAGTTATTTTTATATGATAGTCAATTGGATGCAGCATTATAAAGTCTGGAATTAATCTGCATTTTAACACTTTATAAAAAAAAAAAAAAAACAGGAAAAAAATCCCAAATTAACATTCTCCTTAACCTTTATTTTTATCAAGTGTACTAAATCAACTGAAGAATAATTGCTCTGAGGACTATGCCAAATGAGTGCACATTTAGTTTACATATTCCCTAATGTAATATGAATTGATGAACTTTCTGAGATACACATGATATAAATGATCATGATGTGCCATTCTTAATTTTGTTCAATTGTCTCTGCAAAACCACTTTGCTTTTAAGATGAAAAGTGCATTACATGCACACCGGGCCCACAGGAGGAAAGAAAACTCCCTGATAAGTTTTTGCCCTTTTGGCAAAAAGAAAAAATATTCTAAATATAAAGGTCAAAGCCTTGCTGTACAGTGACTTGCTGAGACTCAGGCGCAGGGCATGGTATGGCTGTGAGCAGATCAGGGACCAAACACTCTCAGCTTCCCTCTAAGCCCTAGCTATGAGCTATGAAGCACTGTAGCTCCTGCCTCGTGTGAGTAGCCCAGGAACTGGTCCTGCTCAGTGTGCCCACACAACAAGGGAAGACACTGCCTTGCCCCAAAAAGTGAAAAGCTAGCCAGCAATGTCCCACTGGCTTTGATTTGTGTTCTCTGTTCAGCACAGCACTGTGAACACCTGTACATGCTACCGAGCAGTCTCCTGCAGGAGCAAGCACCTCGGTGAGAGTGAAGGCCTCGCAGAGACCTCCTCTGCTTCTCCAGCTGACCACCCCCAGTGACACCTTGCAGCGTTGATTCACTACAACATGCAGTTACCAGATGTTTTTCATTCCCTTTGAGTCTCCCAACCTTGTATGACCTTGAGCACATCTTCTTTGGTCCTCAGTTTGCCATCTGTTAACTGGGGCATAATAATGTGTTATAGGTTTTAAAGCCAAATAGGCTAAGCAATCATCTGAGTTGGAGCGCTGTATCACAGGGGCCACTGGACTTCCCTGAATTCTCTTCTAAATCAAAGCAAACCTCTTTGAAAATGTATCCTGCTTTGATTTGCTCATAGCTAGACTCTGAGGATCCAAAGGAGATACAGTAAGTGGTGCCAATGTTAATTACTGTCACAGATAGATATGTCTCTGTTCAGCTTCCTTCATGGACTCCTGCACTTTGTCTGCTAAACAGAAGAGCCCAACAGAAAGGTTTGTTCCTCAGGCAGAGACTTACAGATCACGATCAAATCACACCTTACTATTCCCCGTAGGATACTGAATTATAACAGTAACACATTATAATAGCAATATTTATCAGATGTTCCAGTTTCTGCTTTCAACCATACGGTTCTCCCCTGAGTCTTGCCAAACCCCATTCAGTGGATTGTGCACCATGGCAGGGATGCCAGCGCTGAGCTTGCTCTTCCCGTTCCCTCTCCTCTGTGCACAACCTAACGGCTCCCCAGCAAAAAGGGGGCTGAGTCTCCATTAACCTTGATAGGCACTCCTGCAGTGCAAATAATAATGCTCATGGTTATCACAGAGCTTGCTGCCTAGGGAGAAACTTTTCTTCTCTGACACCTGTGAGCAATCTGGAGCCATTAGCCATCTCACTCCAATACTAATGATGCTCCCTTCAGTCATTATCACTTTTTATTATTTTTTTTTGTGGTAAAACCCTACAGTAAAGCTGAATCTAACAGGTCATTAAAATCCCAAAGAAGCTCTGACTGACTTGATCCCAATTGTTCCTTATGTCTGACAAGATTTTCCCTATTGAGCATTTGACTTGCATTTTATGTTGCCTCATTAAACTGTGCTAGACTTTAATCAAGGTCAAATGGGGGCAAATCTGTGTTCCCAGAATCCAAACAGCTTTTGCCAGGGTGCTGCTCTGCAACTTGCACTGTTACACAAGCTCTCCCCATTGACGTAGCCCTGTGGATTTCCTCAACGTGTCCTACACTGGCATGACTTGTGCCCCATGGGGACTGGTGTAAAACTAGGACCCATAATTGTTTATACTGCACTAAATTCTTATTCCAATCCTTCCCCAATGCCTCTGAAGTGAAATTTCCAGACAAGGAGTTCAGTGAAGAAAGAACGCTGTATCACAGCATGAATAAAACATGTTCTAATTTTATCAACACCTAGAATCCCGGTCTTTAAAAACCTGAGGTATTTTTTTCTTTTAAAAGGTATATGATGAACAGCCGATTACATTTTTGATGTCTTTTAATGATCATAATTAACTATGATCCATCATTGTAATTTCATCACTAAATCAAGGTAGATCACCATAACAGTCATGATAAATCATGCTCTTTGCACAACTTTTCCTGAGGATGAACCAGAAAATGAAGTTAGAGGACTTCAGAATCTCTCTGCTCCGTCAGCAGAATACTGAGTGGTGATTGTGTCCCGACGGCGCAGACATGACGTGTCGTGGAGTGAAAGCACTCATCTGCCCTCAGGTTCATGGGCTTGCTTGACTCTCAACAAGAGCTGTGCTTCTGGCCTTCCCTTCCTGCATGTGAGAAAATCAATTCTTGGACATCGTCCTCTGAATTTACAGAGAGGTGGTACCCAAGAAAAACAGCTCCTCACACTATTCTCTCTGCAAACGCTCATTTTAAATAAAACAAATAACTGTACATCAGCATCAGCCATGATTAAAGCCAAAGTCATCACCAACGAAGGTCAGTTAGGACCCTTTGGCAACACCCTTAATTATCAACAAGCTCAATTAGTCTGCAAGAAAGATCAGGATGGGGCAATATCAGAGGCCATTAGGGCCCTATATCAATTCTGATATCTCATCATACATTGCTTACAGGCAAAAATCTGATAGCAAGATGGATTTGCTTCAGACAAATTCAAGTCTGAGGATCTACATGGACTTTTCCTGACTTTGCTCCGTAATTTCAGTTCTGTTAAATACTGCTCCACAGTGTTAGACGCCACAGATGGCTGCCTACCCAAGAAATGTGGAGAGAGCTCAAGAGACTATAAAAAGCAAAAATCTTACACAAGTTTCCCAGCCCAAAAGTTGAGGCAATAAGTGCTGAAGTATCCTGTAGACTGCTCAAGGACTCTCTGAAGTAAAAAATAAAAAAAATAAAAAAATAAGATGATAAAAAAAAAAGACACGCAAGTTTACAATATTGACTTTTCCATGTAGTTGTGTGAGCGAGTTCACCAACCACAGCTCTCAGCAGCTTATATAAAAGATGTAAAATTCACCATCAGTCAAATGGGGAAACTGAGTTTCACCAGTGTGAAATGGCATCTGTTGTACAAGGTTTCACTAGCGGGACTTCCCTCTATCCACTAGGCAGGGTTTCCTCCTGAAGTCCATGAGAAGAAGAGATCAAGGTGCCTTGAGAAGGCAGTAAAGACAGCACATTTCTGTCATCATGGCCCAGATGAGAAGTACTGTAAAGGTGATGCATCACAGCTAGATTCCCCACTCTCTTGCAAGCTAGCAGAGGGCTCCCATCACTCTTGTTCTCCATTCCCACATTCATTTTAATCATGTCTCTGTCATTTTCAGGATCAGGTACAGCACACTCAGCTCGACCTGGCTTTGGCTCTGTGTCAAGGGTGTCATATTATCCATCTGTGTTACAATGGTAATGCTTCATAGCCAGGAAGGTCATTTCATCTCTAATAATTCCCCCCAAAGGGGATATGAAGGTAGAATGATTACTGAGTCATATACCTTCTTGCAGAATACCTCATCCTCTTTGTTGCTAGATTATTTAAATGATAAATGGAAATTGGCCAAGAGAAAATCACTTAGAAATGAATCGTGGTCAGAAGCCATAGGAAACACACTATGTTTCCAGAAAGACAAAATAAAAATCAAAGGTTACTCTCTTTCCTGGACATAGCTGAAAAACATCTGTTTAAAACACTTTAGCTTCACCACCTGTTAGGTGGGCACTGGTTCTTCAGAGGTCCATCACTGCACAAATGGCCCAGCAAACTGCAAAAAACTGTCAAAACCTGAGGCTGGTGCTCTGGTGATCTAGAAAGGAACCACGTGCACAGCTCAGCTTGAAAGCCAGAGGCACTCACGTGCCACTGCTTGATTGTGCCAGGTGAAGAGGAAGAAGCAATGCTTAAAAAAACTGAAAGCTGAGATCTGAGCTCCTTCCAACACAGGATGACAATACTGTAATTCTAAAAAAAAAAAAAAAAAAAAAAAAAAGGCAAATCAAAATTTTATTATAATTTTTCTTCACACTGTCATCTAAAGTTTTGCTTTTGTTACTGCCTTTGTTCATGTTCTTTGAAATACAACTAACTGCCTCTCGCAATCACCTCCGCACAGGCAGCTGGGAGACGCAAGCAGGGGAGCAGCGAGGGGCGATGGGGACAACGAGGTTTGCCTCCTAATGTGCCACTGTGCAGCCAAGTAGCCATGGGCTGCCCAGCCCAGCTTTGCAAAACTGCCTCAGATTTTGATTGCAAAAGGAAGATTGTAATATTACTGCTGCAGCTCTATGATGCTTAATTAACATTTGGGAAGATTTCCGCATGATGCATGCGCTGTCAAAATGCCAAAGCCTTTGCCATGTTGCTTACAAGATAAGAAAATGACAGCAGGTAGGCTGCGGTCATGCTGGGCCAGCCTGAGCTGCACAGAGCGCTCCTCACCGGTGCTGCGTACACGCTCGTCTGTCTGTTCGTGCCCATCCACTGTCTCTTGACTAATGTTTAAATCATAAGCTCTTTAATGCAGAGGCATTTCTTGCTGGGGATCACCACAGTGCCTAGCAGTGTGGGATCCTGGTTCATGGCTAAACCTCAGAGGCATTGCAAGAGGACAAATATTAACAATGTAAACGGTTGCTCTAATTTGTGGCGTGGGTTTAGATGGTGGGCAGGTACTGAAATCCACCTGCTTCCCCCCCCCCGTGTTTCTTCTTTATTGACAGCTTAATCACCTTTATGCCTCTTGCTTATCTTGGAGGATTTCTATGAATTGCATTCACTTTCTTCCACTGTGATAATATCTGTGCTGCTAATTAACCACCTGGTGGACATCATTACAAGCCACAATAAATATTTTCTGTACCAGAGAATAATCACAATGTTGCCACTTGACCCTAGGGTTTTTCAAACTACTCTATTTTTTTTCCTTTTTTCTTTTAGTTTTAAGACTTCATTAGCTGTCTCACTGCACATGCAAACAGATGTTTCATATCTTATGACTCACTGACCCATTCCACACCTAAAACAATAAAACTTAAGGCACTGATGCTTTTGTCAAATGAAATGTCCATCTACTCCTTTCAGCCTAGTACAAAAGATGAAGAAATCAAGGTTAGCCTAGGGGAGGTTAGCCTCCAAAACCACCAAACCCTTGGAGACTACCAACAATATTAGTAATTACTGCTCAAAGCAAAGCTGAGTTGGCATGGAGACCACCAAGATCTGAGTCTTTAAAAGATCAGCTCCTATTCAACACAATATATTAAGTGCTGTATTAAGCACCTACTGAATCCCAGAAAAAAAAACGTAATCACAGAATTATTTCTAAGTGGACTTTTTAGTTTTTCATAAGTCAAGAAAGGGGGTCATGAATAGAAAGGGCAGAAATCATCACGGAGAAACATTTACCTCAGTCTCTCTGGATGCCATTAATCACCCTTTCTGCAGAGCCTTGTACAAAAGCCATTAAAATTTAAGATAGGAGAAATCGCAGCTATTCCTACAGCTACAGCTATTGCTGCTACTATTCTTAATTAAGGTCTGAGAGCAGTTAAACATTTAAATACGATGAGTCTTAGAGGTGAGCTGGCTTGCCAAATGGAGAAAGCAAACATTGGCAAAAGGGATCAGGGAGAGGGGCTCAGGCAGCAAGAGAGGATGGATCAGGGTGCACTACAGGGGCTCCCCTTCTAATAGGGGAAATCAAAGCCGGACTCTGGTTTGAGTAGTAAATATGGACATAGACACAGATGCTGATTGTGAAAAGACTTTTTTGCTTGGGTGCCCTGAGGCATATCTCAGTGGCAACGGTGTTTGCAAGGGCCACCTACCGCAGGGAAGCAAGGAGGTGTCAAACAAAGCTGTGGAGATCCTTCCCTTGGGAAAAGCCCCAGGCCAAGTGTTGAACAAAATGAGGAATAAGAGTCATTGCCTCCAAATTTTCAGGTCTAGGATCCCAGGTCTGGCAAAGCTGTGAGCAATGAAGGGTGCTGTGCATCGTCACCAAGGCACAAACATCTCGATGTCGCCTGTGCTCAGAAGCAGCACTGAGCATTACCCAGGAAGTTAGTGTCATATTGTATAATCCACATTTGCTTTATGATGACACAGTGTCTTCCCTGCTGGATCTTTTACCTTTCAAGCAGTAAGACAATAAACTACAGTCCCTGACAAGAAATGTTTTCATTGCCATTGTTTTAGAAACGCATGTTTTCTCATTCACTATCAGCACTGCCTAAATCAAAAGAGGTGACTTTCACAATAAATCAGATAAGAGCAGCTCAGAACTGATACCTGCCAACTTGTTTTCTCCCTTAATGGTACTCCAGAGGCAGAGCGAGGTGCTTTTTCCCAGAGCAGCTGGAGGATGGGTGTGATGTCGATGAGCTGGACCCCAGCAGGGTGCTCAGCACCTCTCACACCATGACAGATGACACTGCATAAAGCAGAGCAGTACGACATGTATTCAGAGAAATACAGGAGAAATTAACCACTTCTGAGCCCTGAAACATGCACTGCTGAATGGCACTCAAAGTCAACGTGAGCCTACTGCATCAGCACACCACTGGTAATTGGGCCTTTGTCTTAGTGATAAGTACAGGTTTTTGCCTGCCAAATGAGGATGTAGATGGTGAATAAGAACTCATCACCGTGGTTTTGATGCTCACAAGGACTAAGGATTCCCTCCCCTTCCCTGGCAACAGTGGCCCTGTCCTGGGTTACTCAGGGTGAGATAAACATTAGTGACCAGCAGAATCGCCATCCTCAGGTGTCTGAGCAGATGCTCGCCCAGCTGGAGATGAGCACAGGTTGTCTCAGCAGCTGTGAGTCTGCACTGCACACCTGCACTCTGCATCCACTGCTGAACAGCAACGCTGCAACATCCCTCTGCTCAGTTGCTCGTGACGTTTCCAGGAGGATGAAAGAAGGGTAAACGGAGGAGCTGCGTGCTGCCGCGCTTCATCTCCGTCTGCCGCAGCTGGCAGAGCACCGCGCCGCAGCCAGGCACTCCTGAGGACGCCTGAGAGGAGCAGGTGGGCGGTGATCAGAGTGATTTCTCCTCTTGCTACAGGTGAATCTTTTCCTCTGCTAAAAGAATGTTTCTTACATGCAGGCAAGACAACTTGTTCTTCCCACCGTACAGATCTGTCATTTCCCCATACACAGCAGATCTGGCTTCTTCCCTGGAAGCAATAGGTTTGTTTAGACGCCTCATTTCCACGGGGTCCCATTTCTCCCCATTTCTGCTTGCCAAGGAGCCCAGCAAGAACTGCCAGGAGCTCAGGCACCTTCACCATGGCCACTGAGCACCAGGGCTGTGTCAGACCTCTTCCCACATCTACTGACCACATTACAAAACCTGCCCAGGAGCAGGCAGAAGCTCCATCATACACACTGGTGAGACAGAAGGAGAGCTCAGATCAGAGCCAGTGCTGATACTGGGGAGCACACATCCCATGATGCATTCAAAACCCACATCCCACCAGTGTGGTGCACATGAAAGCTCTCACAGGGAGACCCCCAAATGTCTGCTTGAGTCATCAGCTTCAGGTGTACGTGCAGAGATATGTGGGAAAGCACATGCAGGCCAGCAACCCCTCAGCTACCTTGTCCCTGCAGGAAGAGCATCCTCTGACCTCACATGATCGTCCCCTTCTCTCACCGTGCTGCTGGACGTGAAGGCAGCCTACCCAGACACCAGCTTCCACTTGGAGCCTCTACAGCCTCTTATCCAGAGCATGTCTGAATTTTAAAAGTTCTGCATAATGTCTCCTTGCATTTCGTATTCAGCTGCACAACTGGAGCTGTTGTCTGCGTTCTCATTGTCTCAGGCTTCGATTAACATAATGTCTTCCCTGATCTTGAGAAATTAAAGCTCATGACAAATACAGCTGCCAAAATCAGCATCTTGCCTGACCATGCCACTGCTCTCTACAGCCTCCCCATAGCCCTGATCCCCACTGCACCAAACAGAACATGTACATCTCTGCACATGTTCTCCACACAACTGATCGGCACTCCCAGTACAAACTGATGCTCGCTTTTTTTAGCCCAGTGCTGTCCCATGCCACAGAAAATGCTTTCTTTCTTTCACTACCACTCATGATCACACAGTCTTCACAAGCGTACACATATTCTTCTCAAAAACTTCCTTAATATGCCAGTTTCTGCTACAAAAAAAAAAAAAAAAAAAAGCATTCATTTGCTGCTGCAAACAGCATTTAAAAAGCTGCTTAACACATGCAGACCACTGTTCAGACCTTTACTTCTTCATTTTATTGTCTGCACTTGTATTTCTCTCAGGTTAAAAGGTTTGGAAGGTGGGAATGATCTTTTTGCATAACAACCATCACTTCACCATCTCAGCCCACCCCTAGAGCCAGCAGCTGATACTGTGGCAGTAACCAGGAAATTGCTCCTTCCCAGGCACTCTCCTGCCTCCCTCTTCAGTCTTTCCACCGACAGCCCACATCACTCCCTCTCTGCTCATCTCTTGAAACACAGGCACATCTCACACAGACGGAAATCAAAATATATGAAAGTAGGAAGAGGGAGGACAAGGCCCATGCTTTGTCTAGCCCAGCACACTTCCACTGGCACCAGCTGTTCCAGACAAGAATATTAAAACCCCATGATGAACAGCCTTAGGATTCAAACTCCTCCAACAGGAACATTTAGCTGTAATCCCTAATAGTTACAGATCATTCTGTGTCTTAAGGCAGGAAGTTTTATACGTCTGTGTTAAGTCATTATAATTCAGGAAAAGGATATCTCATTAACATACCCAGATGTGGGAAGTACAGCAGGACTCACTGCTCTCCAGATCATCATTTAATGCAAGGAGAGGGATGAGGGTCTGTACCACTCCCACTGAGCTGTGATGGAGCAGAGGGAGCAAAACCCCATCTCTAGGGGAAACGCACAAACACTGCTTTTGTATGCTGAAAGACAGAGCAGCATCCTGGTGACATGTTTCAGGACAACACCCAGACCCAAAGGGTGTCCCAGATGACATATCCTAGCCCGTGTAGCCCTAGTACCTGCAATAGGAAGTAATAACCACCTCAAATTTCCTTTGACTTCTGCCAAGCCCCCAAATTCACCATCCTGTCCAATTGCACTGCATGGGAAAGGGCAGCTGGCAGCTTAGAAAGCATTTGCTGCCACCGAGAGCTGGCTCCTCTCGCTGTGTCACACACCGCTGGCGAGCATCCCACGGGCTGCAGCCACGCTGCCTTGGCCAGGGAGCCCGGCTATAATTCGGTTTTGCTGAGATCCTGGGCTGAGTTTCCAGGTTGCAGCAGGCTCAAGCTGATGCATTATGGAGCTCATTAAAAAAAAGGCTTTGCACAGCTCTAATTTTCATTTCAACATTTTCTTTACACCTCCAGGCTTACTAGGAAGCTGTACCATCACAGACTTTAATTTGTTTACAGAAACAAAACAAAAAAAATCAAAATTAAACATATGAATTCAATTGCTGAAAACACCCTGTTACTAAGGGTTCAAATGTAATGACACCATCATTTAGAATAGCCTCATGTGGGTGTGTGCCTACTGAGAGCTGTGAGAGGAAAATAAGCTACATTAAAATACAATTCCTCTAGCAGTTTCCGAGGCACAATCAAAACCTCACAATAGGGATTTTTCAGAAGACAGGATTCTACCTCAATAATATCTATAGATTTGATAGTCCCAAATGGCTCCTGTGGAATTTTTGTTCCAATCTAAGGATGGAAATAATCTTTATGTATACCTGTGTGCATATAGCCCTCACCGTCAGAATAGCTGAGTCCCTGAAATTGCATTCATGCCCTTGTACAGCCTGTATGAAGCTGGAAATTCAGGATGTGAGGCAGAGATTAAGTCACTGGCGTTCATACCACCCATGGGTAGGCTCCCAATTTAGCTGGTGTCATTGGCAGGGTGCTCTCCACAGGTCCCCTCGCAGGACAAAGGTGCTATTCTAAGAGCCTCCTTGTTTGGGTGCTGGGATACACTCTGAAGTGTCACTGCTGCGAAAGGGCAGCCAGTTGTTATGTACAGGAGTCCTCAAAGTGCTTTTGGCAATGCTTCTCACCAAAGAGCTTTAAAGAGACTAAGGAGTCATGGCACAAAAGATCTTCTCTTGAAATAACAACTGTTCAATAGAAACAAACTAAAAAAGAAGATAAATGGTCAGCACTCGCAGCGGAGGAGGTTATCTACAGGGATCTGCACTACTCAGTGCTGCCCGTGTATTTGTATTTGAAATGGAAACGAGGGTGAACAGCTACCTGGCAAAGTTTGTTAATAATGTAAGATCCGACTGGGGAGAGCTGCAGAAGGACCTCATGGTGATGAATGACTGAGTGGTAAAAAGGCAGGTGATGCTCCATGCTGATGAATGCCGTGGGGAAATACAGCCTCACCGCACACACACTGCAGGGGCTGCATCCGAGCTATCGCTGCTTGGGAAGGGCACTGTTCTCTGAAAGTATCATTGCAGTGCTCCTCAGCAACTGAAAAAGCAAATCAAATGGTAGGAATGGTTAAGGAAAGAAGAAAGGTAAATGGAGAGCAGTGTTACCCAGAACACCACAGAGCACTCACGTTTGGAAGCCATGTGCTAATTTGGTCTGCCTGTAATGGGAGGCAACGACTTTCACCCAACCACCCAGCCAAGGCCTGCCTGCCCCAGTAAACACCTGCACCAACTGGGACATCCACAAGTGGAGAGCTAAGTACTAGTAAGATTATACTCTGAAAACAAATCCTAAATACCCAGAACATCCAGTATCTCCTGTCTGACCCAGCCAGAGCTGCCACAATGGTCTTCTGTTGAGAAGAGGCTGGGAGACCCCGATAATGTTCTCAGAGAATCTCCGTGCAGCTTTCAATCAGATCTGCCCGTGGTGGCTCAGCTTGCCCGTGCCCATGATTCATTCCCAGAACGTTAGGAAGCATGAAGCAGAAAAACATCCATAAAGGATTAGATCACAAACCCAGTGACAGCACCGGCGATTACCAAAGGGGGGGAGAAAAAAGGTTCGTGTTAAAGACTTTTCCTAGGATGAGTAATTTGCAGCATTTAAAACTCTTTGAAGACTAAGTCCCTGTTAAAAGATGCTCTTGCTCAGGAAAAGACAACCTTCGGCCCGCACTATATGATACAGCCATGTGGCCATCTGGATTTTGCCTTCAATCATTTTCATTGATTCAGAGGCATTTTAAAACGCTTAACTTACTACATCGGATTTAAATTTCAGATCAATGTTGTCTTTGCAGAACTGCTCTGCCTTGAGAGGCAGCTGAGCACAGCCCAGCAGCAAGGGGCTGTGCCAGACCACGCAGGAACTGGCACTGCTCCGACTCGGGCAGTTAGCGGCAGCTTCCTCCTGGAGCTCGTGGTGTTGGTGCTGCCTGCAGCCTTCCAGGTCTCAGGTGTCCTGGGTGGTACACTACATTTTTCTATTTGTAACATCAAAAGCAGTTCCAATTGTTGTTGTCTCAGCAACTTACTAACTGGAGTCTGTTTCAGGGTTCCTTGGCTGGGTCTGGGGGTGGTTTGCATCTATGTCCCATTCACCTTGGTGCCCTGGGGTCAGACCCCTCGTTACCATGTTTGCTGTCCACGTCACCTGAACTGCTGCATGTTGCAGGATCAGCCTGGCCTTGGCTGCTCTGCTCTTCCTCGCCCTCCTCCCAGCTTTATAGGGCACAGCAGAAAGCTGCCAGGTGTGACGCTGGGAGCTATCCTCTTGTGCTCATAGCCAGCTCCAGGCTCTTGCTAAATTATCCATCTCCTGCAGCGAAGGTGAACTCCTCCATCAGCCCTGGGCACATCACCCCGCTTGGCCTGGCCTCCCAGCCTGGGGGCCTCCTTCCTGCACCTCATGCCAAGCCCTGGGGGCACGCTGGGCTGCAGACTTCTGTCGATCATCGCTCCTTCTCCCCTGCTCCTGTCCACTGCTTTGGAGGAAGTCTCTGCAGAAGGGATATTAGTTCAATCCCCTGGTGCCTCTTTTCCAACGCTTGTGTGGGGAATGATGCTAATTACTATGTTATATCCTGCAGCTTGAAAGGAATTCACAATGAAGCTGACAGAATTGGACTGAGCACTGCATAAGAAAGTGCAACTTGACTGTCAGCAGAGCTGTGAAGACACTCCAGGACATAATTCAGCCAAATGCACCTGACACAGTGGGTCCTGTGCCCCATAGTAAAAGAAGTGAAGATTTAGTGGTAATCTGTAGCCTTACACTGGTAGCAAAAAATACAGCTCCTCCTGGTTGCAAGGGGCTGTTGAGGCTGAACCATAAAGGCTTCTGCTAAATTACACATGGACAGGTCTCAGCCAGGATTATATCTTTCCTTCTGTATTTTGTACAAAAGAGAGACTCTTTTACAAAGCTGGAATAGGAAGAAACGCTTCCTCCTTTCAAGCAGCACACAGTCACTAAAGCTTTGTTGTTCCCTTAAATACCTAACATCAAAAATTTTGAAATCAGAGGTATTATCATTTCCCAAAGCTTTCAGGGCTGTTCTACAGGGGTAAATTGCTGGCTGAAGCATAGAAAGCCAGCAAACCTCAAATCCATTTTAGGAGATTCTTCTTTTTCTGCAGCCTCGAAATGTGCGTCTAGGGATTAGTATCCAGGACACCTATCATGGCAGTCTTTAAACAGGATCAATGGAAGGAGAAATGCATAATCGATGCATCGATGAGAACAACTTGACCTTTCTGCAAGAACTGCAGGGACAAGGAAGCATTCAAAGAAAGTTTTCATAAGTTTCCATAGAAAAATCTCAAATTTGCAGAAAGTTTTCAGCCTTATATAGGTCAGGATGGGAGAGCAGACATCAAACAGTTGCATATGCAAGGGGCCTCTGGCCAGGTTCTGGTCCAACCCCACCAGACAGCCCATTTCCCAGCCTATTTGCAGGGCAGCCCAAGGTGAAAATACAGGATCAAGTAGGAGGAGAAGAAGAAATCTCCTGTTGCAGATACAGAGAGCTGTCCTCGGGCATGCTGAGCCCCTTGCCAGCACAGCAGGGTGGGGGCTCACTCACAGGAGCAGAGCTGCTCCATCCCAGCCCTGCCTCTGGAGAGCTGGCCTGGGAGCTGCCCCCACTCCTCCTCAGCAGAAGGAAACACGGGAACATGGCAAAGCTCTGCCCCGGCAGCGATGGAGCTGCTACGGCAGCAGAAAGGCAGGGCTGACCCTGATGCTTCGAGAAGGCGTGCTATCGCTGCCGTGCCCAGGGCATCAGCACAATAACTCCCTCGGAGAACTACACAGCTAATTAATTCCCCATGTACCGTGCTGCCGAGCTGCCGCCATTGCAGCCAGAAATTAGTTCAAGAGTGGATATGATCGAGTAGTCAGGAGTGCACTCATCCTTTACCAACCCCCAGCCACCCATCAGCACAGCAACAAGAGCCCTAATGAGAATTAATGACAAGCCACCAGGCAGGGAAGCTCACCTGGGCGGGATGACAGGTTGCACGCTAGGACCTGGGCTTTCCCTTGGCTGAGAGAGCAGGCATGCACTCTGCTTCTCCAGGGGAAGCCCACACAAGGATGGGGCCAGAGGTATGGTGGTCTTTGTGGCAGCAGGTGAGCACCTGTGCGGGCACCTCGCATCACCCGAGTGCAGACGGGCTGGTGCAGCAGTCTGAAAGGCGTTCCAGGAGATCTCACTGCAGTAGCAATCAGAGAGAGGAACTGTATAATCTTTCCCTATGGGTGATTTTGCAAGAAATGATATAATTACTGCTTTCAAGATTAGCATAAAAGTACCATAAAACCATGCCAAACTGAGCTCAGGACTTAAAAACATTTGGAAACCTTTGATACAGACAAGAGGTGGGATGAGCACGTATCTGCAGTGTTTGGAGGGGACTCAGTGACAGGGGATCAATTTTTTATGCTGTGCAGATTTCCTGGATGGTACCAAATATATCATTTATCCCCATCTCCAAAACAGGAATAACCATTAATTTACAGCAGCACCATAAGCTGCTGTGCACTGCCCAGTATAACAGGGTATCTAGATGCCGTTGGAACAAAGACCTGAGCATTACTAAAGGTATTCAATGCAGGACTTGTATGACATGCTCAGACTTTGAAAATTCTTGACAAATTCAGTAAAGTATGAGGCTCTATCTCGCACTGACAGCATATTTGGTTTACAATCTATTCTAGATATATAAATAGATATTATAAAGTATACATTATGCATATATACACGCACGCACACGTTTTCTTTAAAGCATCTCTGTTACATTCTTTAAGTGCAATTGCTTTCCTGTGCAAATTCAAACCCAGAACCACGTATTTTAAAGGAAGGAAATTATGACCAACGATATAAACACGTCTCAGCATACCCCTGACTGACAACATGAGCTTCATTTTCTTGCTTTATAACACCACCTGAATCACTAAATATATTTCTGTTCTTGTAAGACAGCATTCCACATAATTTTTATTTGTGAATAAAAGGCAGAAAGATGCACGCACACTACTGGAATCAGAAATAAATTATTCCAGCAGAGTCCATTACTCTGGGAAGCAGCCTGAATACCAAGCCTGGGACATAAATACAGACTGAGACTAACACCATTCCATCAAATACATTTGCAGCATTCAGGTTTCCAAGTTACCCCTGCTGAACCCCAGTAGGTGCAAGCAGCAATGGGAAGATTACACGGATGGTGCTTCAAGAAGCTCGTTCTGCTGCCATGTTCTCAGCAGAAGCCTCGCAGCTGGGTCTCAGCCCACCAAGAGCAGGTTAGAGAAGCATCAAAACATCATTCAACCACCCTGCTTTTCCATTACACACCATTTTATCCAAGCCTGAGCTCCCACTGTACCTGCCCAAGGCAGAAGTCACTGCAGCCCCACCACCCATGCGTGAGCTCCTGGCCGGCCCAGAGCAGCACAGAGCACACCTCCAGGCAGACTGCTGGGCCTGCCTCCATCTCTTCCCCAACACTGGGTCCGACCACCTTGACTGTGCCTGACCCAATGGCTCCTTCCAGCCCCAAGCGTGCTGGGGACCCTCCAGGCATCTATTCATGTTGGGAACACCTGGTTTGCACAAGTGTCAGCCACAAAATGGATGATGCACCCAAGCAATGCCCCACAATGTCGATTAATGACAATGATGTATGGAGTCACACCCTCGCTGTTACACCTGCATTGTAATCCCTGGACATGTTTCACTGCACATTAGCACAAACCTAGCTGACCCTCACGTATCACACTCAAAGGTGGAGTGATTTCAGTTTGGTGTCAGCTCTGCTCTAGCCATGACACTGAAGGTCAACAAGGCTACAGTCAACGTGTACAAGAGCATTGCTTGGATTTAAAGAACCTGAGCCCTGTTATCTGAGGTACTTGCGATCATTTATTTCAAATCCTGTTCTGAGGACTACATAAATAATCATAGCAACCATGTCTACCCACTACTAAATGCATTTTTCACTCCAGTCTCCCCATCAGCAAAGGATACCTTCAGGGTATCCTCATATTTCTAAATATTCCAGAAACTGCAGATGATTTACTCTCACAGTACTAATGTAGCTCAATCCATTCTCATTTTCTATTCATGACAGCAGTAGTTTGCTAAAGAACATCGGCTCCTATCAGTTCATATCGTTCATGACAACTTTACAGTATCTGATATAATTTCTAATTTTTGTGCCTCGAATGGCAACACGCGTCCCAGCAGCTGCGTGTTCCAGGGAAGCGCGAAGGCACAGCCTGCATCCTGCCACCAGATGGTACTCCATATGGACACAGCCAAGGAGGACATACTGGTGCTGCATCACCAGTGGCAATCCAGGCCCTTCCTCCTCACTCTAAATCCTGTTCATGGTGTTGGGAACCATATAGCCCAAGTTCTCTGTTCATTTCTGAATGCTACACAAACTCCAAATGTGGTTGAGACCACTTCATTTGGTGTGTTTTTCTGTTTCAAGAAGTTGCAGGCGAGTAGGGCAATCATATTTGTGTGCACTCTCTCCCAAGCTGGTTTTCTGAACTCGTGCCATTTCCACTTCATCTGCAAACTCCTGAGTAACATCAGTATAGTCATAAACTCCATGTGGAGATAGATGGCATTGCTCCAGGGACACAAGTATCCCAGTATGGTTTGGAGGCCACAGACTGGCTGCCATTTGGATGGTGCAGAAAACCAAAGCTCTGCCTGCTGCAGGCCAGAAGAAATCCCAGCCCTGCACGTTCTGTGAGCACAGAAAAGGAAATCTCAGGGTACTAGCAAGATCCTGATTTCTGTAATTACTTATTGACTTAAATGTCTCCACTCATACCTTCAGGTGGAAAATCTGTCAGCATTCTGGAGCAGAATCGTCCAGACAGAACAATTGGACTGTCACCAAGGAGGTTATTTTTCATTGAAGTAACAAACCCATCCCTGCATGAGCTACGGATCTCACAAGCCTTTTACTGGAAGGTACTCAGCATGTGGATGGTTACTCACTTCCATACACAGGCACTGGATTAGTTTAGACTTTCATACAGAGACCAAGACTTTCGTGCCTGGGTTTCTTACAGACCGTGTGCTAAAAAAGCACATCCTACATCCTTCTTCCTCTGACAACACTAAACTCAAAGGAATAGCAACCTTGTACGTGTCAGAGTACATGGCTGGAGGCTGGACTTGGAATAGGGACATGTCTACTTTTTTACTGCATGAGGAAACTGAGCATCTTCTGAGCCATCCACACGCAGCAATGCCCATTAATAATACATATGCATAGATAAGCTTTTCTTTAAAGCAAATTCCAGTGGTCACTAGTGCAGTGATCACTGCAGGAGGTGAGCTAGTGCCTCTAACCATTAGTAGTGCAAACGTTCCTGAATGAGTGCTCTCTGCTGAGAAACAGCGCTGTTGGAGGAGCTGCCAAGATTTTGGTGCTGTGTCTGAAGTCCCACAGGGTAGCAAAACAGCCCAATGGCTCAGGACAACTTCCCCAGAAAAAGCAGCTCCCAGCCCTGGCACTGTGGTCCTGAGATGCCCCCTACCTGCACAGAGAGCCATGCTGTCATTAGATCCCCTTTGATCTTTTCCAAAATGTAAGGCTAAACAGGAACAGATTGTTTTCCTTAAATGTGGGGGGGAGCATAGAGGGAGAGGAGGAAAGAAATTGGCCTGCTAGGTTCATCTCAACCATACGAAAAAGTCCTTTTAACTTCTCTTAATGAGGACTACTTTTTCCAGATACTACCTAATTACTGCAAATTGCTTCATCTTTTAATTGTTACTGCAAGGCAACTAAACATTGTTATGTTGATTGCTCAAGAGTGGATTGTTAATGGCTTTAATCATTTGATAATCCAGTAATACAATCAATGTGACTCTGCACCTTGTAGGAATAATTTTTGGATCCACATGCTAGGAAATATATATTGCCTTACCATATGTCAGCTTCTGCAGGCCAGATTCTGCCACTTTTCCCCAAATGCAGCTGTACTCTGGCACAAATCTGATCCTGCAGCTTTCTGTGGGAACACCCAAGCAGCAGTGAGTCACTGCACACAGGGCAGTCCAAACAGGGTAGGCAAAGGGGAAGCCTAAGGATTTTGGTTCCGCATCACAGATGGGTGATCTATTGCCACACAAGAGAGGAGATAAGTACACACCTGTGCAACTGTCACCACAGCTAAGCTCTTGCTATGGCACAGAAAATTATGCCATAGAGCAAATTTTGGACGGAGAGCCCCGCAGCTCCGGAGCCCACAGCACACAGATGGTGCCAAATGCCTGAGCTGGGGAGAAAGGAGGTGGAAGGGGCTGATGTTGGCAGCTGGCAAGGCAGGGGACCCCCTTCCAGGAGTGTGTGCCTCCAGAGATCAGCCATCACGTGTGCCAGAGATACTGAACAGCAAGGCAGAGAGTTAGGTGGGAACTGGGTTTCTTACCTTACTGCCTCTGCTCTCACTGCTGGTCAGGACTGATGCTGGCAGCTGGGGTCCAATGCAGCCAAATGTAGGGCATCCCTCATTCAAAAGCACCAAGATCGCTGTTGTATTCTGTAGGGAGTCCTGGAAAAGAAAATCAGACTATGGAGAGACAGCTTTTACATGATGTAAAAATAACAGTGCTTGGCTCATTAATAGCATTTAGCCCTTAATGAATCCCTATCCCTTTGGCTTTCAGTCCCTTCGTTACTTGCTAGTAGAAGCTTTTGGTTTCCTGAAGCCTGACTGTCCCAGAGGAGCTGGGCTGGCACAGCCAACTCATTCGGGCACTCGGCCACCTCCGCCAGGCCCAGCATCCCACTGACCACATGTCTGCGGGGAAAGCTCAACCCAGCCCCAGCACCGAGCCAAACCACAAAGCCACCGCTCCCAGGGACAACGACTGCCCTGCACAGGCACCGGCACCTGTCAGTGTGGGACCAGGCTCTGGTGACACAGAGAGAGGAGGACAGGAGGCCACGTGCACCGTCCATGGAGATGCCGAGCGGATCAGACAAGTGTGCAGCAGGAGTAAGGGACATGCGGAGATGTTGGTGACAGCGCAAGCCAGGAGTTCTGTCTGGATGTGGTGGGAAGAAGTGCTTCTGCCCAGTGGGCCAGAGGCTTTGGCTGAGTCACAGCCAGGTTTTCAGCCTGAGGTCAGGCAGTTTTGGAAGCTCCATGGTTCACTAGGACAGAGTGAGTGGGACAGGACAGGCCAAACAACATCACCGCTTCCCATCCCCTGGGCTGACCTCTGGCAGCTCCTCACACAACTGGGAACAGCTCCCATCAGGACCACAGAGTCCCCAAAAAGCAACTCTGAGGCATAAAAACATCACGGGAGGGTGGATTCCTCCAGAACCGCTCACTGAGAAAAGAGGAACGTCACCTGACACAGACTCAGTCACAAAGTGTCAGCTCTGACAGACAGCGAGGAGTCTAATAAACTAAAGAGTTGCTTTGATTTAGTCTTTCAGGAAAAGGAGACAATTAAGAGGCTTGTGTAATTCAATAACAGTTAGCAGGAAAAGGAGCTGTCATAGGCAGAGGCACACTGGCACACACAACCCACAGGTAAGAAGTTAACGGTACAGCCACACTCGCTTGGGGACTTGAGGACCAGCATGGTACCAGAGGCCCCACGGCCTGTCCTTGGAAGGGGAATGAGGGAGGGCAAGGGGGAGGACTGGGGTAATCTCAGATCAGCTGCCATTTGCTTTCAGCACCTGACAAAATGAGAGGGTGTTTAATGCACGCAGGAGGGGTATCCACTGATAAACTGGAAAGATGACATCGAATATCACACAAAGCTTGTCAGAGAGATTTATCCCAAACTTTTCTAAAACACCCTCAGATCAATGGGGTTCATTTTCATTAAAGCTCGATTTTTCCTTATGTTGAGAATGCTTTCCATCAGCGGTCAAGGGACTGGCTGACATTTGCTAGCCAGGAACGTGCACGTCAGTCAGGACAAAAACCAAGGAGTCCCTCACAGCAAGCGCTGGCCTTAGGGGCTTCTCTCACCATTGGAAACTTAGCAGCACCCAGGACTGGCAAACAACAGCCACCTAAAGCAGTAGTGTGAAACACACAGCCTAGGTCTGGCCGCCAGCAGAATGCGAACGAATTAGTGAGATTTTTTTTCCTCCATCACCTCTCCTTTTTCTTAAGAGCAACTTCTATCACTGACAGGGTGAGGAAAAGCTGTTAAATATAAGCTTTTTTGAGGGACAGAGTGTCTGCTTGAGAAGTGAGACTACAGAGGTGCCAGAACAGCCAGAGGAGGGGTGAGAAGCTGTCACCCAGGGTGGGGGCCTCTCCCTTTGGGGTTATCCCCTGGCTCCAGGAACCACTCTCATCACCTAACGCAGGCTTTGCACAGCCTCTGCAAGGTGCCACCTGCACACACAGACAGCCTAGGATACTATGGGCAGGCTGTATGAGGAATACCTAGATTTTTTCTTTATGCAAAAGAAAGCCCTTTGGTGTCTCCCCAGCTTTATGCTTGTGATTGATCCAAGTCAGCAGGACTCAGAGTTAAGTCATGTACTGATACACCTCCCCGGGGCAGGACCAGAGAGTTGCTGAATGCAACCACCATTTCACTAATCAAAGCCCCCAGCCTGCCCAGGGCAATGGGTGGGAAAACTCTGGGGAAGGGGAGAAGTCTTGTTGCAGGATCCAGGCCTTAGAGGGGTTTTTTGACTGATATGATGTTTTAACTTCAGTCTTTATATAAATCCTGCCCACCACTACTGGCAGCTCACATACAGACAGGGGCTCAGAGAGCATTGTGTCAGATACCATATCTATCGCTGGCAGATCCTCAGGCAGATGGCTGGGGCTACACAGATCATCATTTTTATTAATCAAAACATCATGTGGCTCTTTACATCACGTAAATAAGATGAAATACAAGAACAAAGATGCACAGCTGATTAAAAATAGATGTGTGTATACCTCAACAATTCAGAATCCCACGAATAGAAATGTTAAGTGGGGTCCTACTGAGTGCCCTGCAAGGTCAATACAATTCAATAGTTTTATTAACAACTTAGAGACTGGACCAAGAGTATGCTAATCAAATCTGAACATTGTACCAAGGTGGGAGGGTGGCAAATAATGCGCAGGACAGAAATAAAATACAATACGAGCTTGATAAATTAAAGAAGCGGCCTGCAATCAATACAAAGAGATTCAGCAGGACAAATGCAGAAGATTAACACATAGGAAGGAATAAACAAAAGGACAGAGGCTGTATGGAGATATCTGGCCAAACAGCTATACAACAGAGAGTGGTCTGGGGGAATGATCGATTGAACAGAAGTCAATACCATCAGGCTGCTGCAGCCCAGCAAGGCAATTATTCCACTCTTCACAGCACTCGTCAGGCTGCTGTTTGGAGCAGCATGCCCAGATCTGGGCATCACATCGTAACAAAGACCGACAAGCTGGAGAGAGTTCAAAGAACAACAAAAATGCCAAAAGATTTGAAAAACGAAATCTTTGTGTACATGTGAAAAACGAACCGCAAGTGTGAGACATGACGCTGCTTTTGTTCAGTCTCGTTCCCAGGGGTCTGCGAGGGCTGGAGGAGCTGCAGCCCTGAGAAACGAGGTTGGTCAGAGAGGCCTCAGTGCAGGCTGGAGGAACGTGCTGTGGGGAGGGATGTGCTAAACTACAGGAGGCTACAGGTAGACAAAAGGGATTCAACAGATGTACAAGAATTAATTAAGGCTCATTTTACCCTTGGTGAAATTGCAGCACTGGGCTAAAGCTCCAGAAGAAAAAAAACATTGGGGAAATTTGAGTCTGTAATGTCTCTGAAAATCCAGGCAATGAAAAGCAATGAGAGATCAGAACCTGTATCTTGGATGTGAGCTGTGACCAACCATAACATCAGCAAAAAAAGGTAGATAAAGATAAAAAAAAAAGATATAGCACTCAGAGAAGCCTGTAAAATCACTGCTGTTGGAAATGCACTGCCTGCCATGCCAGAAACAAGCTCTGTCACACTCACCTCCTGCAGATCCCCTGAGGGAGCAGTGCATCCCCTGCTGCAGGAAGCCCTAGGCACCCAGGAGCCCCTCACATAAACTCAGAGCTGAGGCTCAAGCACCTCACTGCAGAAATAGTGCTGTGCTTACACGTGGGCAGC